>JAGKTI010004336.1:0-51258 GCA_018397915.1 Birgus latro
ATATACACACACACAGTATATACTGTATATATAAAAGTATAAATATTCTGTATATTTATATATCACACACACTATATCAATCATTCCTCTTGCCATCTTTTATATTATAATATCTGTATTATCCATGACTTTACCCTTATTCATTCTTCTTCTTTATCTGTCTTTCACCTCTGTCTTTCTCTCATAGTTTCCTCTTTGTGTTATATTGAAAGCACTTTTCTAAAGAGTTGTGAGTCTTGTAACTTTTTTTTTTTACCTCATTTTTTGCGTGTTTATGTCATATATAATCTTTCCTGTCTTCTCTTATATTCAGGGATTCATATTAATGGAAAAGGCTGCTGAGTTTTAGGTTGTTTGTGTACTAGCTCATTATTTATTGTTTGTCATGTCTCATATTTTTGTTCTTTTATGAATGTTTCTCTGTTTTTTGTGTGTGTGTGTGTTTTTTTTAATATATATATATATTTTCATGCATTAATAATGTTTAGGTAAAAAAAATAGTGTTCTGTCTTTTGTTTATGTTGCAAGTATATTGCTGATGCTCATTAGGTAATTGTGACTTACAGAGTGAGTCATTGACTTGACAGATGTAGTTTAATTAGATGATATATATATATTTTTTTCTTAAGAATTTCCTAGTTACTTCTGGTCATCACAAGAATCAGGTACAGTTATTCTGTGGAGTGGTTAGTTTCTGTGATACAGTATTTCTTTGTTTTTAAGGTGTAGCATTGTTGTTATTGTCAGTGGTGTTGTGTAATGTTGAAAGAGAATATTAGTTGCAGTTTCTTGTAGTCAGTTAAAGATGTACCAGGATTCATGTCAACTTTTGTTGTATAACTATTCCCTACAGAGAAATAATTTTTATAACTCAAAAAGTAATATGTGGTTATATTTAGGTGGACATTGTAGTGCTGTTAGAAAGAAGCAATCCCCTGCCATACTTCAGAAATAATTATATTTCTTCCATTGGAGATATCAGAAGGATGAAATCCATAAAATGATCATTGTAGGCAGAACAACTTTCTCAGTTCATATTCCTTGAAATATACTTTGCAGCCTTTGAAATCCAGATATGAAGAGATAATATACAGATGCCATGGTTATATATTTAGTTCTTATTTTTTTATAGAGGGATTCTTAGTTTTCCATAATGATAAAATGCACACACATACACACACACACACACACACAATTTACTCAATTCAGTTTATAGTACTAGCTTTCACCTGCAACAGGTCACCAATGTTCCTGTTATGGTATATGTCATATTAGGGAAAATATGCCTCCAGGCATCATCTTGACTACATCATCATTCTTTTTTTCTTTTTTTTCTTTTTTTTAATCACTATGTAGAGTAAATGCTACTTAGGCTGCTCCAGGCTAGCCATTTCTATTATTATTTTTATTTATTTATTTATTTTTGCTTCGATAAATATTTGCCTTGAGTATTAGAACTCACAAGATGCACCATTTTCTGTGATGATCGAGTTTAATCCTTTTTTTTTAAATCCAATATAATTATCAGATTTAATGAATAATATTGTTCTTATGGTCTAGGTGATACTGTTCTCTTATGACACTCCGAATCATTACTTTCTTTTGCCTAAGCACCTTACTGATCTCGTCTTGTACTGCTGTCACTCATTAATCTTTAAAATGTACTTTTTGAAGTATGTAGAATAATCTGTCTGAAATTAGACTTTGAAGTACCATATGTACGGTTTTATATCAGGAACTATCTTCTCTTTTTTCTTTTTTCATCCTTCAATTGAATGGATGATCCATTATCTCCTTTCTTTAGTATTAAAATATAGTTTTCTTTTGTCCAGCTTTCCAGTAACACAAAGACCTTTAGTTTTATTTCAGTTAGCCTGTACAATCTGTCTTTCTCATCCATCCTGTTTTCCTTCCTCTCTCTCCTTAATCACTTTTGTGATCCTGAACTGTCTTCCATTTAGGAGAAAATGAAACGTGTTTTATTTCAAGTACAACAGTGGACTATCAGACATATGCAAAATCTGTCTAAGTACTATGTTGTCAGTCATTGTCCTCCCTCACTCCTAAATTATCCACTGCCCCGACTATATCCTGATCCTGGTATTAGTGAAACAAACAGATGGACGAGCTCCCCTTCTCCCCTTGCTAGCCGTCCTCCAACAAGTTATATACAGCCGTTGCGTATGCGAGATCTGAGCATCAGAGGCAAGAAGGTCATCGCCTCAACCCTCCCTTGCCCTGGCAACCACACTCATACAAGAGCAATGACCGCATGTCACCGACTGTCTCTTGTTCTGAGCTGTGGCTCCGTTTACTGTATGGTGGCGCCGTATACCAATGTACACCCTTTTGTGTTGCATTGTTCCCTGCCCTCTCCCCTTTCAGCTGTTATGGTTAAGAATACTTTCTGGAAGCATGACCATGTGCATGGCATGGTTGCATTTTGACCTTCCTCTGACTACCCTTTTGTTGTAGCATGATGTATGGTGTTGTGCATGCTTGCTCTAATGATGCACCAATGCAATGGTCACTCCTGCATGCGCCTGCTGATGTCCTTTTTGAGAAATGTGTGATATGCATGCTCTCAAAAGTTTCCATTTTAGCTTGATGTGTCACCTGGTAGACTCACTCTCATGCACTACTCAGTGTAGACATAGTTAAATGTATCAGTGAATGGTCACTATCCTCTTTTGTTATCTCTGCTTCCTAACTAGTGTGATTTTTCATAGCAGTGGTAAAATTTTAGTTTAAACCAAGAGTAGTAACCCCAGTTTCATTATTAGATATGGAGTTAATATTCCAGCTTTGGATATTTATAAATACTAGCTTTTACAAATGGTTTTGGAGACTTTACAGTAGATGATTATAACTATTATTTTTTTTTTTTTATTAACAGAGATACAGTTTATGCATGAGTTACTATGAAGTAGGGTTAAGCACTCAACCCTCAGTGTACACAGGGAGTGGTCTGCACAGTGTGTACACAGTGAATGGAATGTGCATCCTGACTGCAGTGAATGTTGAGAGAGCATGAGGTTGAGGGGTTCCTCTGAGGCAGCACAGCATGACTTCTGCACCTGCATCTTGTCACTCAACAAGCAGATGCATCTGCTAGACCCTTTGATACTGTTCCCCTCGACTAAGTGATATGCTTGCTAAGGCTTGTGGTTCTAAGTCTTCTGCTGCATCAGGCCATCAACAAGGCAGATTATGCTTCAAGATGCTTGGGAGTTATCCAGTGCTGTACTTAATGGGTAAAAGACTTGAAACCACATCATATTTATGATACCCAGTTTGTTCATAGTATCATATTCATCTTTTTTTTTTTTTTATTACCAGATAAACTGAATGACCATTTCTATTAATTCATGGTATAAGTATTAATTTTATGTTTCTCTGTGTCTTTTTCCTTACATAAAAACTTGAAAATCAACGGTGCCACCTGAAAATCAATTGTTCCTCCACACTGATTGGTCCTGGCTGCATTCTCATAATCCAACCAATCACGTGTGTTGCAACAAACAACGGGACGGTACAAAATACCCTCCGCGCGCTCTCCCGCCCAATCTCCCCCTACTACTACCACTACTACTACTACTGCTACTACCACCACCACCACTGTGGCGCCCCCAATCATCAACACTACTACTCGGCGTCATCCTCCTGGCTGGGGCTGTTGCTTACTTCCCCGTCCACCTTCTTTAGTATTATAAAGCAGACGCTCTCTACATGGATATTCTCACATATCTCAACTACGTTTTCATCATGTTCTTTCTGTTTGAGTGTATTTTGAAACTTATGGCATATGGCTGCAGGGTAGGGAAGACATTGTTACAGTATGCTTTCCTTTTATAGATGTTATATTATCAAGGTAATTCTATCTATGGATCACTCTATTCTTTTTCTCTTACTTCTCCCTTTCTGCCCTCTATTGCATACATTTGTTTTGCCTTCAGTTTATTTTTCCTCATGGTAAGACTTACACCTTACACAAGCTTGATTGCTGAACCAAGCAGACATTTCAGGTAACACTGTATTATTTTAGTATACAGTCACTTTGTTGCCAGAGCAGCAGTAGGGAGAGAAACAGTGGCTATCATATTTACACAGATAAGATAATGACAGGTATAATATAATACATGTGTTGTTAAGACAAGTACCATACTGTAAAACCCCTTTATACCTGATTTGGTTGGTAGGCCAATGAAGTGATGTTCATTAAGTATGCCTTTGTATGATTTCAAGTTGCAGTACTTTATTATGTAAAGCTGCATATGGTATATATCACACCTTTTCTGTGAATGACTAATACGTATTATCGTACAATATTTAAAGAAACCAAGAACAAAGATACATCAGAATAAAGGGGTATTACTGAATATCAACAGATTCCCATAGAATCCACAATTACTAGGGTGAAATTAACACACATACATTACTACCAATTTTCTTATTTTGTGTTATTCTGTGAAATGTGTGATAGTGAAAGAAAATAGAGTACAGTAATCATCAAATTTGTCACACACAGAGAACCATGTGGCTGGATGCAGTTTATTACATTTTTAACTTAATGTTATACTTGCATACAGCATATATGAATTTCTTTTATTTGAAGTAAAATACTGCATCTAAGGTTATTAAAGATTCAGTAACACTACTTTTAGTAGCATTCACAGGATATTCTCAGTTATGAAGTCTGGTTCAGCAAAAGCAGGATTACTCTTACTGTTAATTAGATTATTAAGCAGTTGGCACTCATGACAGACAATATCTTTGTTGATGCTGTTGAACTATTTTAAGGGGTGACCGCTCTGTGGGAACATTCGTACTGAAGCAGTACCTCTAACTTCATTAATTTAAATATTCCTATAGTTTTGCAGAGTTAAATTCCATTGGAACTCTGATTCCTTCTAAGTACAGTCCATCAAATGGAAATGTACAAAATGCAATTTAGTGAGAGTACGCTATCAGAGGTAGCTGGCGATATGTATAAGATCTGCTGCACTTACAACCGTCAACCACATGTGCCTTCTGACACCATTAATTTAAGGTAATTATCTTTACTTCTTTTTGTAGGTCATATTGAATTTGTTATTACAAATTCAGTAAGAACAGTATTTAGTACATTACTATTAAGATTCTTATCAGCACAAGATAGGGACCAAGCACTGCTGTTGCATTTTTGCAATAATGACCATAAGATGTTAACTAACTGGATATTAACCCATACAACTGATGTTAGCCAGAGTATAATATAAATGATGTCTGGTGTTAACCAAAGTAAAATATAAGTTATGTCTGGTCTGAGCCAGAATGAAATATGAATGACATCTGGTGTTAAAAAAAAAAAGGTCCCAGGGCTGAAGAGGTTATTGAGATTGTGTTAACTCCTCTGGCTTAGTAGGTCTGTCCCAGGCAGAATCAGCAGCCATATTAAAATACAAAAGATGTCCCTGAACTAAAAGAGTTAATACTGTAATTAATGCAACCAAAATTCCAAGGATGTAAGTAATGTTTGGTTACTGCTGCATGGTCTAAGCCATCACTTGGGACAGAAATAATACAGTTCAGTTTGTCTTGTTGCAATTATGAACCAAATATTGCAGCTGACATCACACATTTGAATACAAGCAGACACAGAGTATTTATGATATATTTTTAGTCTGTTGAGTATGTGAAAGAAGCCACCAGCTCATGAGTAATACATTAACTTCCCAGCCTACATTTGAACTGAGTCTTTGGTTTGAAACCATTACCATGGCAGACATCAAAAGTGGGTCGTGGTAGTATGTACTTCTGTATTTCTTGCATATGTTTGCATTTTGTTGGTTCTTCTGATGATGTACAGACTGGCAGAGAATAGATCTATCTATCTGTAGACTGATGCTGCAATCCTGTAAGGGGTGGCCATTTGTCATTTGGTTGTTTTACAGGGAGGGATGCTAACCCTCCACCAACCCACTTGCTGACACATAAGGAACACATATGAGTTGGTTATATGGTTACCGCCCAGCGTTGTAAATGGTTTTCTGGCTCACAGAAACCATTTGGCTTGTCACTCAATGTAAAGCCACCAGAAAAGGAAAGAAGAGGAATAAAAAGTGACAGGAAAGATGGGAGAAATAAGAAGAGAAAGGGCAGTTGCAGAAAAAGAGTAATAAAGGTGAAGGAAGAAGTAGACAGCACTACATCAAGTGAGTAGATGATGGTCACTGCCACCTACCACTGACTGTCAGGGAAGCATAGTTAATGTAGTACATTCACTTGCACAGCTGACATGTTGAACACCCATTCCATGTTATCACATGGCCAGCATAGGGAAGGGTTAATTCATATTGTCAGCTGTCTGAGAAGATTACTTCTTGCATTGGACCTCATAATGGACTGATAAAGAAAAAAAAATAGCTCAGTAAATTTTCCATAACCAGAAACTTATTTCACCTTCATACAAAGGTGGTAAGGAAGCAGCTTGTACATTCCTTCTGCAGTCATCAAGCTTAATGGTGTAGAAGGGCAGTCTCATTCAGCCTCAGAAGGAGGGTTTAGATGTCTTAAGTCCAATTGTTCTGCAGAAAAATATGAAACACTTCTCAGGTTTGTAGTGAAATAAGAGCTTTTGTGCCTTCCCATCATCCCTGGGAATCTCCCAGGCAGTGTCTGGAAGACAGCTCTTTTCTCCAAGTTGGCATGAGAGCATTTGAAGAGGAGAAAAGATGAAAACCCATTTAGTGGGTAGTGTTGTTTGGTGCATCCTACATTTCTGTATTGGTTTTTTTTTTCCCCCCAGTGTAACTGTTTTTTTTTTTTTTTTCCACCTTATAATTTGGTAGTACTGGTACCTTTTTTTTTCTCTTAACAATTTGGTAGTACTGGTTCTCTAAGAAGGATACACGAACATGATGCGGGTTCACATTTTACTGCATTTCCTGATTTGCAGTACCACTTGCATTATTATGAAAGTCATAGGCTGAAGCATTTGGCTTAGTAGACAGTTGTCAAAAAAAATTGCCTGACAGCTGTGTAATATTCCCAGGGGAACAAAGTTTCAATGAGGAATTGACTTGAGGCTGAACCCTTGGAAGAGCTGCCCCCCCACCAATACCAAGCCCGTTACCGTCGTGGGGGGGCTCTGGGGTCTGGGACTGGGGCCTGATTGTGGGGGTGGTGTCACTCTGTGCCGCTCCTCCTGCCCTCAGGTCCCGGCCCTTGACCCTACAAATTTTGCTTCATCCTTTTTCTTCTCTTTCTTCTATTTTCGTTTTCTTCTCACCTTCCTAAGGTGTGAGAGCCATGCTGATGGGATGTAAGGCTGTCTCTTTTATGTCAGTCATGAATGGCCTCAGGGAACCTTGGGTATGGTAGCCCTTTGTATCTTTTGCCCTAGCCCCTGACTTGGGCTCTCAGGAGTGGACCAGTTTCTTTCCCGATTGTACTATCCGGGTCACCATGGCCAACAATGAAATCCTTGATCTAAATCTAGGAGCGACGGGAGATGCTTCTCCTAAACCTTCTCCCACTCAGGCAGATCCTCCCTCCCCTACTTTTTCGCCCCTTTCCTCCTCTTCCTGTCCTTCTGTTTCTTCTTCTTCTTCCCGCCCCCAAGGGAGACACCCCTCCTGATGTCCCTGCCTCGATAGTGCCATCCTCGAATGGCGTTTCAGACCTCCTGGTTCCCAACAAGTGTCTTTGTCCTGACCCATCACCTCTGACAGCCTCACTCACCCCATCTACAGTTTCTATTTCCGCTGCCACTGCTTCTATGGTCGTTACATAGGAGCCTTATACCTCCTTAGTTCTGAACTCAACTCTCTCGGCCCCTACATCATTCACCACTACTCGTATTCCCTGACCACGTCCATCTGTGATGCCGCTCTCCTCAATCCAGACATGGGGCCCCCCATATCCTGCACCCCTGGTTAGATTTTATACGGTGCCCTCCCACATGGTTCCAAATGACTTGGAATTTCAGAAATTGCTGCTTAGGTCTGTGGATGAGGACGTGACTTTTCACTCACACTTTGACAAATCACGCCTTGTCATGGTTCACTCTGTCACCCAAGCCCATGCCCTACTCTCTCTTACAACTGATGATGGTGTGCCTCTGGATGCACATAAGGATGCACACATGAACTCCAGCCAAGGCACAGTTTTAGTTCCTTACTTGATTCAACTGGGTGACAATTCCTTTCAGGAATGTTCGTCGCTCATCTGTAATAACCTAGAGCTTCAGCATGTTCCTCTTACCTCAGTTTCTTGCTTCAAACGTCCTCCAGTCAGCAACTGCACATGACCTACTCGGATTGCCCATGTAGTGTTTGATTGCCTGACTCCCCCAGATTTTGTGATTATAGGAGGGGAACGACTTCCGGTGCTGATGTCTCCACCATCCCCTGCTCAATGCAGGTTGTGTTGGCGTTTCAATCATCCTGCCAAGCACTGTCGATCTTCCCCTCCTTGTCCACTCTGTGCCTCTCCTGATCATGATAGAAGTGAATGTCAGACTGCCACTTGACGCCGCCCAAACTGTTCAGACCCTCACAGTGCCCTGTATCAAGGGTGCCTAGTTTACAAGTTTAACTGTGAGATCACCGCCATTTGCCGACAAACTGGTCTATCCCTGCAAGCAGCCCGTCACAGGGCCCACGAACTTAGCTTCAGCCCTGGTCCATCTTTTGCAGATGCCCTCCAGATGCCCAGTGCCTCTACTGCTCCTAATCATTCCCCTTGTACTCTTCCTACCCACTCTCCCCTTCCAACCACTGGCCACCCCCCTCACTCTATCCCTTTGCATAATTCATTCCTCAGTCACAATCCTTTTACTCCCACATCCTCGCCTTCCATCCGCCCCTCTCCTCTTCGCACCCCTACCACACCTCGTTGCTGTCAGAAATGGCCTAGGATGACCTCCAACACCAATTCCTCCAGGGGAACATCCTCCTGATGGGCCCCCTCTGTTAAAAGGTCTTGTGCCCATCTTCCTTCTACCCCACCAGTTCCCTCTCAGGCTTTGCCCAGTGCTTCAGATTCCTTCACTGCCACACCCGAAACTCTACCTAAGATTGAACAGTACACTTGTCCCTCACCTCCTGCATCTTCTGCCTCCTACTCGACTGTGATCTCTGCAGAGGTACATTGTGTACCTTCTTCTCTTCCACCTACCCCTGTCCCTCCTGGATCCAGCCCAACCCCAGACCCCATCATCCCTCCAGCTTAATCCTCCCTAGATCCTGACCTTGAACCTCTTGCTACATCCCCAGCCTCCACCCCTCCCCCTCCTTCACCCTTCCCCCTCCTTCACCCTTCCCCATCCCTTTCCCATCCTCTTCTGCCCTCAGTCACGATCCTTCTGTTTCCTCCCCTACTCCTTCCCTATCAGTCCCTTCCTCCAGTCCTTCTTCTCCCCCTTCTGAACCCTCCCTCTCCTCCGTATCTAATCCACAGGTGCATGAATCCTCCTTTCATCCTCCTCGTTCCCTTTTGTCCTACCCTATCCTTCCAGGCTATTAGCCTACCTCCTCTATTCCACTCTCTGTACCTTCCTCTACCGCCTCCACATCCCATATCCCCACGAGAGTTACCAGTCGATAACTTTTGACCTTTACATTCTCCTCTTTTTTAGTTTTCTGGCCTATTCTTGTTCTAGCTGATTTTTTACCTTTTATTGGTTTTATTTTACATGATGGCTCCCATTATACAGTGCGATGTCTGTAGTTTTACCACACATTGGCTAGACCTCTGGTTTTTAATTTCTGAGTATAACCCACCAATTCTCTGCCTACAAGAGACACGCCTTACCACTCCCCCCCTCCCCCATTCCGTTTTATTCATATCTGAGTCTACCCCATTCCCAGTATGATACCTGTCTCCTGATACATGTTGATGTTCCTTTTCAAAACCTTTCTGTTACGACTATTATCAAATGTGCCTTCGCCAGGGTGTTTCTATCTCGGTGGGTTACAGTGGTCTCACTGTATTTTTCCCCTTCAGTGCCTATCAATTTTAATGACCTTGATCGACTTATAACTGACCAACCCCCTCCTATCCTGCTTCTGTTGGAACCCTCTCTGGGGTGACTTTGTTTTAACTGCACGTGGGCGCTCCTTGGAGGATTTCCTCCTTGCCCATGATTTTTACATTTTTAACTCTGGTTCCCCAACCCATTTTGACAGTTGTACTCAAACTTTCTCAGCCATTGACCTATCCATCTGCACCCCAACGATCTCCTTGGACTTCACTTGGTCGGTCCTGAATGACTACTGTGCCACGGACCATTCCCCAATCCTCTTAACCCCGACGTCTTACTATCCGGTCCCCTGCCCTCCTTGATGGTGCTTCGATAGGGCTAATTGGGCGACCTTTATGCCCCAGGCTGTTCTCCCCACTCCTCTTCCACTCTCCCATGATCCCGCTGCTTTGCTTTCCTGTTTCCGTGCCTTTCTCCTTACAGCTGCCCGTGCCTCCATTTCTGTACCTCCCGTCTCATGTCATCAAAATGTGTGCCATGGTGGAATGACCAATGCACTTCAGCTCTTCGGATCAAGAGGGCCAGGTGGAAGAGCTTCCACAGGAAAAAGGGCACTTCGTTGGAGGTCCAAGCTTCTATACTTTTTAAACAAGATAATGCTCTCCTTTGCTGCACAATCCATTGAGCAAAAGGGATAGCTGAGTGTCATATGTTTCTACTATCATCTCGGACACATCCATTCCACAGATATGGCCACGCATCAGGAAAATAGCGGGTAAACGGTCGCCTACCCCGACTCCAATCCTCACCACCAATGATGGGGCCATAGGCAATGCTTTTCAGGTTGCCAATATTCTGGGTCACCATGTTAGCGAGGTTAGCAGTGGGTCCCATCTCTCCCTACATTTTTAACAACCAAGAGTCATTCAGAAGAGATGCCCTTACAGTTCACACTATCGTCAGCTGGAGCGTACAATGCCCTTTTCTCCAGTTCGGAACTCAAAGCAGCTCTAACTGCTTGCAGCTGTACCTATGAAGGACCTGATGGTGTACACTACAGCATGATAAAACAGCTGTCCCAGACAGCCCTTCACTTTCTGCTAAGAATATATAATACTATATGGTCCACTTGGAGCTTCCCTGATGAATGGAGACAGACCCATCTCCTATCATTCCTTAAACTGGTTAAATCTGGGTCATCACGTGGAGATTATCATCCTATTGCTCTTGTTAGCTGTCTGTGCAAACTGATGGAATGTATGGTAAACTCTTGCTGAATGTGGCATTTGGAATCACGTGGTACGATCTTGCCCTTGCAATATGGTTACCGCATGGGGCGGAGTACTCTAGAGATCCCCTGATGAGGCTAGCAATGTTCATCCAACAAGCCTTCGCTAACTCAAAAGTGGTCATAGCAGTGTTTTTTGATATCGAGAAGGCTTGTGTTACAGTTTGGAGGTATAACATTTTCCGTGTCCAACAACACTCTGGAATTAATGGCAATATGGGTGTCATTTTAAAGAACTTTCTGTGTGACCAAACCTGCTGTGTATGCCTTCAGAATGTCTTATCCCAGTCTTATGTACAGCATGAGGGTGTCCCGCAGGGATGTGTGCTTAGTACTACGCTTTTTATTCCTGCTGTAAATGATATAGTTTCATCTCTTCCACATGGTGTTTGTGCTTCGTTGTACGTAGATGATTTTGCTATACAGTAAAGCCTCAATATAATGGACTTCAGTAGACCGGAATTCGCTTTTATCGGACTCGAGGAGCTACCGAATTAAATTCCTACATATCGGAAAAAGTCTGATAAAGCCAGAAGCAGTCTGGACTGCCTGACCACTTCAGCTATGTTCACCGCAATAAGGTATATAAAAGACATGTTTATCAGTGTACAGTACAGTATTATTATATATATTATACCATTTGATTAATGTAGTGAAGTTATAACACAGTACAGTATCACAGTGGTAGTCAAAACAGTTTAGAAACCGTTCATATGATCCAGACTAATGTCTGATATATCGGAAAAAGTACGGTTTTGCAGGGGGAAGTCCGGATGTTGCTGTTATTGAAATTTCGCATTTTTCGGAGTGGTGTGGGCCCCAATTAGTCCGTTATAGTGAAGTCTTACTGTTATGCAGCTGGAGCGTATGTCTGGGCCTTACGAGCCCTACTTCAATCAGCTATAGATGCCGCTGCAGGGTGGGCCACGGATCATGGCGTTAAATTCTCCCCCACGAAATCCTATGCTATAACTTTTATAACCCGTCATTCAATCCCTCAACCCCCTCTTACACTATATGATACTCCCCTGTCATACTGTTTGTCAGCCCCTTTCCTTGGCCTTATCTTTGATTCCCAACTGACTTGGTCCCCGCATCTCACTTCCCTCAAGACCTCTGCTTCCCTCAGACTTTACGTATTGCAGAATTTCAGTCATGTGTCCTGGGGTGCAGACCATACAACTCTGCTCTGTCTCCATACTGTCTTAGTTTTGTCGAAGATTGATTATAGCTGTCATGTTTATGCATCTGCCTCATCTTCCTTTCTTCAGCGCCCAGATTCTGTTCACCACCATGGCTTACGTCTGGTGTTGGGTGCCTTTCGCCTCACCCCGGTGGCAAGCCTGTATGTCGAGTCGGGTGTGCCCGCTCTGTCCTCCAGACGTGACAGGCTAACTCTCTGTTACCACATTCGCCTTCTTCAACACCCATCTGCGGGTTTCCCTTCCTCTGTTACGCACCTCTCCCTTCCTTTTCCACTCTCATTAGCTTCATCCTTTCCATGTAGGGTTTCCAATTTACTTGCATCCCTTTCTTTCCCTGCTATTTCAGTTCTTCTTCTGCGAGGTTCTGTGTTCCCAGCTTGGCTCCTTTCTCGCCCTACTGTTTGTGGCACCTTGCTCTCTCACACAAAGTCCTCTTCCACCCCACAGGAACTCTGTCATTTTTTTATGGATCATATGCGTTGTCACTCCTCAGCAACCCCGGTGTACACAGATGGCTTTAAGTCTTCTGTAGGTTCGGGTTTTGCTGTTCTTTTCCCAGACCATACATATCAGATCTGCCTTCCTCCAGTCGCCAGTATTTTCACTGCTGAACTGCTGGCCATTTTAATTGCCCTTCGTGTCATATTCACAGATTCACTTAGTGCACTACATGGTATTCGGTCTATCCCGGCCAGCAACCCGCTAGTGTTGGAGATACAGGAATGGTTGTTCCATATTACCACCAGATTGAAGTCTGTCACCTTCTGTTGGGTCCCAAGCCATGTTGGGATACTGGGTAATGAGAGGGTTGACTGCTTGGCACATACAGCTGTTACCTATCGCTCTGTCACACCCCGTCTTGTCCCAGCAACTGATTATTTCCCAATTGTTACCCGTCTCCTTGGCCAGCGGTGGCAAGCAGAATGGATGTCTACAACCGATAACAAATTCCGCTCCATCACACATACTGTCACTTCTTGGCAGTTGTCCTCCCATCGCGACAGGTGTTGGGAAACAGCCTTTGCCCGTTTGCGCCTTGTCCACACGCAGACCACACATGGCTTTCTAATGTCAGGAGGCACTCCTCCGATCTCTCAGTGATGCCAGGTTCCAGTCACGTTCCACCATCTTTTGCTTGATTGCCCTTGGTTCCACACCGTGCACAGACGGACTCTCCTATTCCTTTACTGCCTTGGATGTCCCCCTACCTTAGCTGATCTTGGTTAATCCCAAGTGTTTTCCATTACACATCTCATGCACTTCCTATCTCAAATCTGTACTTTGCCTCACATTTACCGTCTTCCCTTCCTTCCCCTCCACCTTTACTCCACCAAAGCATACCCATCATTTTTTATGCAGTGGTTTTAGTGCCATATAGTCCTCCTGGGGTTGGTGCTAGTCCTAATTAATTATTATTGGAAGAGCTGGTGAAATCAGATGATGAATCCGAGGAGAGAAATATCTACACCAGTCCTATGGTGAAGAAAGTTTGCTGTCTGTCTCACAGGCTGCTTGGTATTTCTGAACCATTTAACCCGCCCAGTCCCGACCGGTTTTTTACCTAGCCTACCCCCAGATCCCGACCAATTTTCAAATTTTCAACTCCCCCCCCCATCAAACCTCCGCTTTTGGTGAGAAACATCGAAAATTCATAGAGAAATCACCCTCCTGAGGTTAAAAATGTTGATACAGGTGTCATTTAGCCTTACGTTTTCCTTCTTTTTCAGGGTACCTGGCTAAAGAAAACGAACAATGGAAGGGTTAATTAATTCATGCCACTTTAAATTACGTATTTATTTATTAATTTGGTACGAATTTATGTGTAGTACAAGTCTATATTGGTTTTCACATAATAATATAGGCGATAAAAGCATTGTTCACTCACCCAAAACCCCAGTATATGGCACCTTCCTTTATGACATTACCACCTCATCACTTCTGTTTGTTTCTACCTCTAGCTTCTTTGTTTCTTTGTCCTCCACCTCAGGAATAACTTTCACCGTGAATTTCGTCATTGGAGAGACCGTGGGGCAACATACCTTTACTGGCCAGGTTACTGCTAACAGGTGAATTGCCCTAGTGTGGGGGGGAGGGGAGGGGAGGGGGGGCCAGGCAGTATCCCTGCTTGACAGCAGGTAGAGGAAGGTCTCCCACATATGCCTACCAAAAATCACCTGCAAATGTTGAAAAATGTGCACGCAATGGGCTTTGCAACTGAGTGACGTTCGATGCACGTCGTTGGGTCTGTCTGCAGAAAAAAGTAGCGACGTGCATCGTACGTCGGTGGGACTCGACGGGTTAATGTGGAATAAGCTATAGTTTCCTTGTCAGGTTTATATGGGATTAGATTCTCTCTACCTAATGGTGAAAGGAAGATAATAGTCTTACCATACTCTGTCTACCCTGGAAGTCATCTTAGCTGGAGTTCTTGGCAGGATGTTCCTACTCTTCCACTTGTGCTATTGCCTTAGAGCTTAGTTTGTGTAGAAAGGTGGGATACTCCAAATTTTGTTAATGTACTATGTGAAAATACTGCAGTACATAACAAAGACTGAGTGTGCTTGCGGCAGATAACTGAGTATTTTCTGTATAGCAGAGTTATGCCACAAAATTTTAGATTAAAGATTATTAGTTCACAAAATTTTATATTTGAAATTATTTGACTGAACTTGCTGCTGCTGAACAAGTAGCAAGGCCATGTGTGCCAGGTTTACACTGATATGAATGAAGAAACCCACTGTTAATCAGTAACCAGTAAGAGATGGATGGGAAACTGACTTGAACCACTTATTTACATTTATTCAGTTTCGTTACTTAGTTTTTTTTACCATGGAAAAAACATCCAGTAAGTAAAATCACAAAACATTGAAACTTAATAGTTGAGGAGAAAGCTTGCGTAGGACTGGTCCTATCCAGATGATTATCATACCCACTCAAAACCCAATTTCTCTGATGCTTTTCCAGACAGGCCGTATCATCGGAGTCATCATGTTTTAAGCATGCTTTAGCCGTTGTTTAGAATAATGAAAATTAAAAGATACTTTAATACAGTGATTGATAAATCTTACGAAACATAAGGATTAACAAATATACAATGGTGTCTTAAGTAGCACAGTTAACTGACACTGGCTGGTTGCTGCCCACCATAGTATTATGCTATAAAGCAGTTGGAAGACCATTATAAAAGCCTAATTGCTTCTGGCTACTCAGCCAGTCACATTTTTTCCATGATTACATCTACCAAACAGTATCCTACTCACCTTCCAAACACACGTTAATTTAAAAATCAACGCATACATGCAAATGTGCACATGCGTGCACAAAATGAGGGAAGATCAGAGTAAGAGTAAATTTTGTTACAAAGTATTTGCATTGCAGTTACAAAAGTGGTACATAACCAACAGGGAATAAAAAGGAGGAAGGTAGTAGACTCAAGTTATGGCAAGTAGGTAAACAAGATGAATAAGTTGATGTACTCACATGTAGATGGAATGGTGTCTAAATTACTAGAAATGGAAGACTACATCAAAGAAAAGTAACCACATATTATTTGCCTAAATGAAACAAAATTAACCCCAAAGGTATCAAAAGATATTCTAAACTTAGAGGAACACAATATATGGTTAAGAGACGGAAATGTAAGAAAAGGAGGAGGAATTATAATCTTAACAAAGAAAAATGTACGAGTCAGAGAAATAAAAATAGATATACCCTCACAAATAGAACTGATTGCATTGGAGATTAACACATTTGTAGGGAAATTATTTGTGGCAGATTTATACAAGCCACCCAAAACAAACATTTGGGAACGAGGCAAATGTGAAGACCTGGCAGAATGTACAGCTCAGAGTATAAGAACATTACAAGGTAGAAGGGAAGAGAAATGTGAAATAATTATATTAACTGGAGATTTCAGTACAAATATCAATTGGAATACTGTACTCTAGATGTAAGAAGCCATTAAAGCTGTTGGGATCAAAAGCTCCTGAATCTTGTGCAGGAGTTTTTCCTACACCAGAAGAAGAGGACTTGATGTACCATCCTTACTAGATCTTATATCTACTAGGCAAGTAAATGATTTTGACAATATAATGTATCACCCTCCATGCATAAAAAAAAAAAAAAAAAAAAAAAAAAAAATCGGCAAAAACGAACTTACAGTATTAAATTGCAACTTCAGGATTGCATATGACATAGTTACCAGTAATGTGAGTTACAAAAAGAGTCTAAACTACAAAAAGGGCAACTATCATGATCTGAAGACGTACTTCTTAGCAATAGATTGGAAAAAGAAGCGTAGAGGACAAGATTTAAATATTATATATATAGAATATTCTTTGATTTTTATGAAATAAAAATCCCTTTGCACAAAGAAACAGAAATGAAAATATAGAAATGGTTTAATACAGAATGTAAAAAAAAAAAAAAAAAAAAAAAAGACGCTGTGGAATGGATACAGAAGACACAATAGTGAGAGGGCATATAACAACTACAAACAGGCAAGAAATGATTATACAAAGATAAGGAGGGAGACTCAGAGACAATTTGTGGAAGACATTATAAATAAAAATATGGATCTACCTAAGCAATTTTACAGCTACATCCAAAGCAAAACCCAAATTAAAGGTAAAATACAGTCCATTATGGATGAGGGGATCATCTGTACACAAGAGAATGGTATTTGTGAAGTACTAAATAAAAACTTCCAATCAGTTTTTACAAAAGAAAATAATTTTGAAAGAGATGATATGGAATTTGCATGTCTACATTTATTACCAGATATACAAATATCAGAAAAAGAGGCACGAGAAGAGTTAAGTAAATTTGACAAAGGAAAAACATATGGTCCTGACAAAATTTCACATTAGATGCAATATGAATGTGCAGAAGAGTTAATCAGACCATTGTATTTAATATTCAAGGAATCCTTAGGGCAAGGTAAACTACAGGACATTTAGAAGAAAGCAAACATTGTTCCCCAATTCAAGAGGGGGAATAGACTGAATCCACTCAACTACTGACCAGTATCACTGATCAGTGTTGTAAGTAAGATACTAGAAAAGGTGACAAGAAAAGTTTAGTTAAACCATTTAGTAGAACACAGCATGATGACAGAAAGGCAGTTTGGTTTTAGAAAGGGAAAATCATGTGTTACTAATCTTAAGCTACTATGCTAGAGTTACAGAAACATCACAGAAAAGAGGTGGATGTGTAGGGGCGAGAATTTTGCATTGCCCATAGAATAAGTAAATCTCACCGGACTGACACCAGTGTAGGGGCGCAGAATTTAGCCCTCTTGAAATTTGAGATAATCCCACCGATGTGAACACCAGTGTAACGCAGGATTGTTCTTCCTACGTTAAAAATGATTACCTTAGCTATGCCACACCGCTAAAGCCGCCAGTGCGACAGTAGTTGAATTTGATTTTTATCATGTGATTACAGTTACTGCCAGAATATCAAGAATAAGGCCTCATTAATAATTAAAATTATTTGGTATCGCTGCCACCACCCAGCAGTTGCCGGGAAAAAAAAAGAATTAATGTTATTTATGGTTTAGTCCCATTCGATGGAAGAGGGACAAGGCCTATGTCAATAACATGGTAACGTGATCATTTTGTAGGAGAGCGTGGTTCTTTAGATGAACATGCTTTGTGGGCCATCCCGTTTTTACTTGTACTACCCCATAGGATTATAACCAAACACACTTGTCTATTATCTACTTATCTATATTAATGTCCTTAATTACACAGCAATGATATAGTTTCAAACCAGATTTTATTACTAGATCTTAATGAATCACTTGTCTCCATTACGACAGGATAACTGACAGAGAATGCAAGATCTATTCCACACAGTTAAAAAGCTTCTCCCGACTGCACCATAGAAAATTTCAATAGGGGTAACTCTCATAAACACTCCACGCACGGTCGCACCAGGACTCGTAGCGAGACCCAGTTACAACGGGTTACACTGTTTACTTCAATTTTAAAGAAAACAACCTTATTTTACCTGGTTTACACCACATGACATATCTAGGAAAAATATACTTAACCAAAATTATAGAACTCAGTGCTCACAGCGCTGCACATGGCGGGACAATACACTTTTCCGCCTTCTCACACACCTTTAACCAACATATTACATTTGTTTTATAAGAAATTAGCTTACTAAGTGGACCAACCGACTTTGACCATACTGTGCATTGGAAATAGACGATGTGTAAATTAGTGTAAAGGGCTTTCGGGCACTGGACTTGTGACTCTCAAACAATGGCCTGCGCAGATTCCATGACCCGACGCCATTTGCCGGCTCTGAAACGCCTGAAACACGAGCGCCCACTCACAATGAAGTCTTTCTGGAGAGTCAGGGGTTTGATAATATGCTCAGATATCTTACTTTAATTATGGTTATATCAACAACTAATTATGATGACGTATAAGGGAAAAATACTGTATAATTCTCGGAGCTTTACCTGAAACGCCCACACCCAATGAAGTCTTTTTGGAGAGTGACGCTTCCTGGGCACGCTAAAGCCCGCGCCCGCGATCACCCGCTCCGATCGCACTGTCTGGCTCTAACTACAAACAGTTACGTTACAGTCACCAGGTTATAACATCGCACCAGAATTTGCATTAAACACGTACGCATTACTCTACTTATAAAAATATGACTTATGATGAGTTAAATTTTGTGGCATTAGAATAGGTTTAACAATTTAACATACGATGCCTGAAATCACGGTTTGATACAATTTCCCTCTCTGTTTAGTTTGCTGCGCCCCCACATGATGCAACCACTGATGTCTATACTAAATGAATTAATTTTCGCGGTCATCTATGACAATCATCAATAGTCTGGCTTTACTTAAGTTCTTAAACAACGTTATTCCGTAGAACAATACAGCTACACTAGCCTAAGTACAAAAATTCTGAATTCTAGGTATAAATATGACTACTCGCCAATATAAGCACCAAATTAACTCTCTATGCGGTTCTATTGAGGCCAGATGCCTGCCCGTCCTTTCCAGTTGCTTTCACTAGTAAAATCAAGCCCAAAATACGATTTACAAAGTCCACTTCACACTTTACATTTCAACGCAGTCCAGAATATACACTTATCACTTACATAACCTAATGTAAATCACATATATTATATACTTAACCTATACTTATACTAACTTAAATTACTCTTATACTACGTATCTTATATGTAAAAAAAAATGGCATTACAGATGGATGGAGAGTATTTAGATTTCAAGAAGCATTTGACGGAGTACCGCATCAAAGACTTATGGAAACTGCACTATCAAGGAGGTATCCAAGGCAACTTGTACTGTTGGATGCAGGATTTTCTCAGAAAAAGGGAAATGAGAACAGGACAAAGGGGAAATTACTCATCACGGAGGGATGTGACTAGCGGAGTTCCACAGGGCTCAGTGCTGGCACCAATTATGTTTTTAGTGGATATAAATGACATAGACAGTAACATTTTTTGAACATGGGGATTGGAGAAAATTCAGAGAAACAAGAGAGATACAGAGGAAGTGAGATATCTTTCTAGACCTCTATAACTCGGGAGTGGGAAAATATGTGCCAAGAGTAAGTAGGAAAGAGAACAGGAAAAAGGATCAGTTTAACAGAAGGTGTATGATAGCAAAAAAAAAGAGAGGGACATTGCACGGAACAACTGGAGAAAGAGAGGTAATAATAGAACAAAGGATGAAAATAGATGGACTAGAAATGAATATACGAGAATATGTAGAGAGGATGAAAGGAACTTTGAAAAAGGTACGATTGATAAATGTAAGGAAAAACCCAGATTGTTTTGTAGATTTATCAATGGCAAATTGAAATAACAGGAAGGTGGTGGCTGAATCAGAAGAGAGGCACCCTGCAGTCTTGATGGACCAAGTTTGAATCCCGCTGGGGTAGGGAACAGTTTAAGGATTTGAATTTCATAAAAAGCAAACTTTCCTGATCTACCAGATGACCTGCCGACATGTCGTAAAAGTATCCCCGCTAATACCAGTACACCAGTCCTGTATGAGACAGCCCTAGCATGTATTCATTATGGACGGTGGGTTTTAGTGCCGAAGTGGTGACATGTGGAGGTGTAGGAGGACTACTGGGCCTTGGGATAGGCTACTGCCCCCAAGACATAGGCGCTGAAGCCTTTGCCCAGAGTCGAACACATAAAAAAAAGATATATATATATAAATAAATAAAACTGAAAGTAGAAGGAAAGGTTTATACAGATGCGGCAATGCAAGCTGAAATAATGAACAAATGTTTCCAATTGGTTTTCGCTAAAGGAAGGGATTTTGTGGAGGGGGAGGGAGCAACTAGAAATGTAGTGATGAAAGATATAAAAGTGGAAGTGCAGGAAGTGTATAAATTACTGGAAATTCAAGATGTAAGGATAGCCCCCGGACCGGACGGAATCTCTAATTGGGTACAGGAGGAATGCAGAAAACATCTGGCGGATAAGAGTCATGGTTTAATTGTGTGCTCTGAAAGAAGGGAGAGTGCCCCGGGAATGGAAGAGAACCAATGTGGTAGCAATTTATAAGGGAGGAATCAAGGAAGAACCCCTGAATTATAGACCAGTGTCCTGACCAGCTTGGTTACAAAATTGTGTGAGAGAATCCTGAAAGATAGATGGATGAAATATCTGGAGGAGATGAACATTTTGGCTGAAAGTCAGTTTGGAGTCTGAAGTGGACGGTCATGTGTTTCCAACTTGTTGAGCTTTTACTCAAGAGCGATTGACCTGCTACAGGAGAGAAACGTTTGGGTGGATTGTGTGTATTTAGATTTGGAGAAAGCCTTTGACAAGGTACCCCACAAGCGACTAATGTGGAAATTGGAGCACATAGGAGGACTGAAGGGATACCTCCTGGAGTGGATGAGAGACTTCTTGAGATACAGACAAATGAGGACAGTAATAAAGAGCAGGATGTCTGGATGGAGGGAAGTAACAAGTGGAGTTCCACTGGGCTCAGTATTAGCGCCACTAATGTTCTTGATTTACGTAAACAATATGGTAGATGGAATGAACGGTTATGCAAGTCTGTTTGCTGATGATGCAAAGATCTTGAAGAAAGTAGAAGTTGAGGAAGACTGTAAAATGCCACAGGAGGACCTCGATAGGATTCATGATTGGAGCCGAATTTGGAAATGAAATTCAACAAAAAAAAAAGGTAAAATATTGGAAATGGGTAAAAATACCAAGAGACCATCACTGAATTATTTGATGGGTAATGATCCAATCACAAAAGTGAGAGAAGAGAAAGATTTGGGAGTGCTGGTCCAGGATAGTTTGTCACCTGAAAAACACATTGACAAGACAGTTAGAGAGATGTATAAACTTTTGACTAACACAAGAGTTGCATTTCATTATATGGATGAGGAGGTGATGAAAAAATTGATAGTGGCCATGATCTGCCCCAGGTTGAAATATGCGGCAGTAGTGTGGTCCCCACACAAAAAGTAAGATATAAACAAGATCGAGAGAATACAAAGAACAACAATCAAGATGGTCCCTAGCCTGGCAGATCTGTCGTACAAAGATAGGCAGGAGAAGCTGGATCTGCCTTCCTTAAAAGAGAGGAGAGAGAGGGGCGACATGATTGCAGTGTTCAGGGCCATGATGGGAGTAGAAAGAGAGGGGCGACATGATTACAGTGTTTATGGCCATGATGGGAGGAAATAAAATTGACAGAAAAGATCTGTTTGTATGGGATGGGAGAGTAACAAGAGGACATGGAATGAAATTGATAAAGCCAAGCTGCTTGAAGGATATCAGGAAATATAGTTTTCCACATAGATGCATAGGCCTGTGGAGTATCCTGGAGAAAGAGATCGTCCAGTCTGAAAACTCAAACGAGTTCAAAGCAAAATTCAACTTACTGAAAAACAGAGACGGGACCCCACAAGCATAGCTCATTTCCTGTATATCACATGTAGGTTGCATCTTTATCTCTCTTCTATTGCTACTTCAACAGTCACTGTTCCTCTGAACCGCCTGCTTGCATCCCTCCACCTCTACGACGGGCACGTAGTACCCGCTAGCAACAAACTCTCATCCCTTTTCTGTCCAACTCTCTAATGCAAGAGTTAACCATTACTCCCAGTCCTTCATTTATGCAACTGGTCAACTCTGGAACTGTCTTCCTCTGTCTGTATTTCCTACTTCCTATGATCTCCAGTCTTTCAATCGCAGTGTATCCAGGCATCTCGAAATGAACGGATCTTGAATTTGGCTCTTTTGTATTGTTTTTGCTTTTTCTTGGAAGGAACAGTATGCGGGCCTGTGGCCTTTGGTTCCTTCTTCCTTGCATTAAAAAAAAAAAAAAGGTAAATGCAACTACTGTAGGTAAATACATACACAAGAGAGCAGTGGGAGAGGTCGGACATATAGCCATTTGCTCCAATCTCGGCATACCTAAGTTGTATCTATTTAAATGATTCAAGCTCATTATTAGGCTAAAATAAGGTATGATTCAACATAGAGCAAGTAATAGCAAAAAACTGTAGTATCAAAATAGAGGAAATTAAAAAGGAATTACACAGGCAGAGGGAACAAAATGAAGAATTAGTAAATATACTAAACAGTAAAGACACAACAATTGATCAGCTGTCACTTGAAGTAGATTCACTGAGAAAGAAGGCTGGTGAAATATAGAATGCAGTTGTCAACCATGAGAGAATTATGGAGAAGTT
Organism: Birgus latro; assembly: GCA_018397915.1. Lineage (NCBI taxonomy): Eukaryota > Metazoa > Arthropoda > Malacostraca > Decapoda > Coenobitidae > Birgus > Birgus latro. The sequence goes on from JAGKTI010004336.1 coordinate 23,182, forward strand.
CGGAAATAATATGGAGACAATTAGGCAAGGAAGCTGCGTGATATACCAAAGCACTGATGTTGAAGAGAAGATAACCCATGGGAATGAAATGATGAGAAATTGCAAAGATGAAGTACAAACTACATAAGCTGAAATGGTGAAAGTAAAGAAAGATATAGAAACAAAAGTTGAAGAAAGCAGCATAAGAAAGGAAGTGAAAGAAATCATGAAAAACAACCCAGAACTGGTCAAGGAATCAGCAGAGATCAATAAGTCTAGAATAATCTCCGATATAGATAAAGATGAAGTGAGAAGCAGAATCTCGAGAGACAAAAAGAAGACAGTAAATATAATAATAATTTTGAAGGAAGTATCAGAGGATATCTATGATAATGATATAGAGGAACATAAAAGGCTAGGGAAAAATGAGAGAAATAAGTCAAGGCCCCACAAAGTAACATCCCAAAGTGTGAACACTGTAATGGAAAAAGAGGAATTAGAAAAAGTATTGATAAAAAAATGCCAGACTCAGGAGGAATGGGGGTTACTGAAGGAGGTAGGGCCAGATTACCAGGTATAGGCAAAATGGGCAACTGCCTACCAGACCACGGCCTGTCACAGGCCATCCAGAGTGGAATAAATATACGCTTTGGGTATCCAAATAAGGGCCGTCGCCCATTAGGCCATCAAAGAAGGCCATTATAGGTCATGCCAAAATTTCACTGGAAATAGTGGGAAAAGAAGATCTATTTGTTGCAGGCCAACCGTCTTCGTTGCCTACCAGGCCACAGCAGGATTAATCTGCCCTGAAAGGAAAAAGAGAGATGAAGCAAAAACAAAAACTGAGGAAAAATCAGAGGATGAGAGAAGTAAATTTTTTACAAAATAGTTGGGTTTCAAGTAAAAAAGTAGCACATAAACAACAGGGACTATAAAAAAAGGTAGGTAGTAGACTCAATCTGTTTCAGATATGTAAACAACATGATTAAGATGATGTACTCAAATGTCAGTGGAATGGTATCCAAATTATTATAGATAAAAGACTATACCAAAGAAAAGGAACCTTATATTATTTGCCTAACAGAAACAGAATTAATCCCAAGGATATCTAATGACATCGTAAACTTTGAGGAGTACAATATATGGAGAAGAGATAGAAATTTGAAAAAAAGGAGGAGAAATTAAGATATTAACAAAGAATATAAAAGTCAAAGAGATAGAACTAGATATACCCTCACAAGTAGAATTAATTGCAGTAGAGATCAACACATCATAATAGGGGGGTGACAATTTTGTGAATGTTATACCTCCAGGTCTTAAAATGTGCCTTGCCTGAATACAATCATTGCCATGAAAAATATTCTGACCTGTTAATTGTTTCGACCCTCTGTACATACCCCTTGAAGTATGAGATGTTCACCTATAATTAATTCAGGCAGGTGTATGCCAAATAGGTGGTCCGTAGCACAGTATAGTTTTCATACATGTCTGAGTTAATTTTTGATGCTTCTTCAGATTTAGGTTGAATAGTGTTGCTTTTCCTCAAAATGAGGGAACTCAGATCTATGACAAACAAGACATCGAGTGACTACCGAGAACATAATGAATTCGCTCCAGGCCTGAGAAAGACATCGTAGAACTGATGATCTTCCATGTTCACCCTCATGGTGCTGGTCATGTCCAGCTTAGTCGGGAACAAGCTGCTGCACTAGTTGCAGACGGAGTCATAGACCATTACATTTGGTGCAAAATCTACACCAAAACCAAGAACAACATGAAAAAGGTGATCCTGAAGTTATACAGAGAGTCTTCTTCTCTCCTTCAGACCAAGAAGAACAGAAGAACTGATTCTTTGTGCCAGTATTGTGTTGAGCCATTCAACAACCATGTGAAGAGCACTCTTTTCGAGGTAGTGACAGAGGACATATCATCCATCAAGAAGAGAGAGATGCTGTATGGTGTCAAAATTACCAAAGACGAAGAAGCATATCTGCAAGATCAGAGGACAGCTAGGAAGATGTTTTGCAAAATGTTCGTGGAAAGCAAGTGGAAGAAAATGGCACTGAGGAAGCAGAAAGTGAAGAAGGGATGGCCGAACTGATGAGGATGGAAATGATCGATTTGGGAAGACTGGATAAAGTTAGTGTGAGTAACCTCTCCTCTGATGACCACAAAGACGAGTGTCCAGAAGTTTGCAATGATGAGGAATATCAACCAGCAGAAAAGGAAACGACATCTAAGAAGCAGAAGTTTGTGACAGACTCCTCGCCCTCGTCAGTCGAGAAGACTCTTCCTGAAGACTAAGTTGGTGTCCAGCTTCCATATGTCAGTGGCACAGGCTTCTGTAGCCGTAGTAGAAGTAGGGAGGTATACATTCAACCTAAATTGGAAGTACCATGACGAAGATGACCATATCATCAATCTCGACACTGTTCCTCACGAGAAAACCAGCATCATTATGGGCAAAGCCATCGAAGCATTCGTGCTTTCCCAGATTGTGCACGAGATGTTGGACATTGATGAGAAGGTCTTGATTACCTGTCATGATGATGGCAGCAGAACACAAGCAACTGGAGCGTAGGAGTCCCAGTCAAGGGGAAGTACTATCCTTTTCCAGTGCTCAGAATTGCTTCTGAGACAAAGGAGAACCTAGCTGATCTGAAAGTGGCTGCCCTCTCAATCTTGGTGGTGTATGGAGGCATAACTCCACAAAGCCTGTGGAGCAAGATTGACTTCATCTTGATGGATTGTCACCTACAACGCTGGAGTTGAGGAAATGGTAGCTGAAAAGCTGGAAGTCGACCACATTCCTGACCACCTGCTCTGCCAAGTTCATCCAAGTTTGATGTTCAGCTGGAAACTGTGCAGGCCCTGGAGTGATGTCGACAGGACTATTTGGCCGGAGAAGATAATTGCAGGATTTCCTATCACAATAGGCAACCCTCACCTCAGGTATCTGTCACTGAGGACTGGCTCGAATGAGACTGGTCTCCCACGACTTCAACCACAAGCAATGGAACAAGGCAGACATGTTCGATATATATCTTAGACAGAGGAAGAACATGGCCAAGAGACTGAAAAAGGAGAGGTTCATCTCTCTTGTGTACAGCTGTGCGGTGGCTCTCTTCTTGGACCAAGATGTGATGAGTTTCTTGCTCAAGTTCCAGTCGAGCACCAATCAGCTGTCTTGCATAGTCAGATGTTTCGAGAAGCTGGAATACGTGCGTATCTTGGCCTCAGTGGCAGTAGCAATCAGCATTCATCTGGTGGAATCATTTGTGTCCCTCACCTCCCGTAGCTCAACCACATACAGTAAAACCTCGATATAACGGACTTCAGTAGACCGGAATTCGCTTTTATCGGACTCAAGGAGCTACTGGACTAAATTCCTGTACAGTATGTCGGAAAAAGTCCGATAAAACTAGAAGCAGTCCAGGCTGCCTGACCACTTCAGCTATGTTCACCACAATAAGGTAAATAAAAGACGTGTTTGTCATTGGACAGTGCAGTATTATTATATATACAGTAAGGTCCCAGGTTACATCGGTATCGACTTACGTCAAATCGAGGTTACGACAGTCGGTTCGGAAATTTTGAAGTATAAGAAAATAAAGAAAAAATACATAAAGCTCGGTTTTTAAAGTGTTGCTGTTTACCGCAAGATGTCTCTGGTGTTTTCCCGACACACGCTTGACTACCAACAAACCAACAATCGCTCTCAGTCTCGCTGCTAATACCACCTGTACTGTAATTTTCTTGTGTTTGTTTTTCGTCTGATTCCATGATGCCTAAGAGACAGCTTCCTAGTGACCATAATGACTCCAAGAAACGCAAGACCATCACATTACGTGAAAAAGTTGATATTATTAAGCGTAGTGAGAAAGGAGAAAAAGCATCAGTGATCGAGTGAGGAAGAAAAAGCCATCCAAATTGATGTTAGAAATTCTTACATTATCTTGCTGGTAATGATGTTCGTATTTCATATTTTACGGCAGTATTTTACGGTAAACTTTATTGTATGATGAAGTATGAAAAGCGTTTGAATTTAGGAATAAAATGTGTGTTGGCAGTGGGCACGTGTGTAAGGACGGGAGAGTGAGGAAGTGGTTGCCATGACGATGAGAAGTGCCGTTACTGTAGCGAGTGAGCTACAGTGACAAAGACTCGTAGCAAGTCTATCTATCTATCTATTGCCAGACGCCTCAATCCCGAACGGGGTGGTCACAAACAAATCGCCTCCATGTCACTCTGTCCCCTGCCATTTCACTACCACGCTCCCAATTCACACCCCCCTCTCTCATATACCTCTCCACTCCATCCCTCCATCTCATCCTCGGCCTCCCCCTCCCTCTCGCCCCCTCCACCTCACTCACATACACTCTCCTCGTCAATCTTTCACTCCATCCTCTCCACATGCCCGAACCACCTTAACGTGTTTCTCCTAATGCTTCCCATCACATCCTCAACCACACCACAATGCTCCTTCACTTCCTCATTTGTTAGTCTGTCTCTCCATGTGACTCCACATGCTCCTCTCAAATAACTCATTTCCACTGCTCTCACTCTTGACTTCTGTCCTTCCAACAGGGTCCAAGCTTCACTTCCATACGTCAGAGTTGGTATCACAATACTGTCATGTAACAACTATTTCACTTCCATGCTCACCTCCCTGTTTCTTATCACTGCTTTCAACGAACCAGCAACCTTCCTTCCCTGCTGTACCCTTTTGAGCACTTCACCCTCCAGACTACCATCCTTGCTCATCACACTGCCCAAGTACTTAAATTCACTCACATTCTCCATTTCCTTTCCATCCAATCTCACTGTACACTCACTGGCTTCACTTCTCTCGAAGACCACCACTTTACTCTTCCCCACATTCACCTTTAGATTCCGTTTCTTACACACTCTCTCAAACTCATCTACCAAGCCTTGCAGCTCCCCTTCGTCTTCACTCAACAACACAGTATCATATGCAAACAACAGTACAGGGAGTTTCCAAACACTGCCCTTTCTCACTAGGGCCACTCCAACATCCACTGCCCGACCTAGTATCTCTTTTATAACCCCATCCATATACAGATTGAACAGCCATGGAGACATGACACATCCTTGTTTCAATCCAACCTTCAAATGGAAAGATTCATTCAGTTTGCCATCCACACGCACTGCAGCCTTGGCACCCTCGTACATACTCTTCACTGCCTTCAACAACTTCCCATCCACTCCATATATTCTTAATACCTTCCACAAACCTTGTCAATCCACCCTGTCATATGCTTTCTCCAGATTCATGAAGGCTGCATTCAACTTCTTTCCCTTCTCTGGAAACTTTTCCAATAAGTATCTAAGAATGAATATCTGGTCTACACAACCTCTTCCCTTCCTAAAACCTCCTTGTTCTTCTCCAACTAATTCCTCAGTAATTTCCCTAACTCTGTCAATAAGTATCCTACCATATATTTTTCGTATTACACTGAGAAGGCAAATGCCCCAATGATTACCACACACTGCTTTTTCCCCTTTTCCTTTGTACAGAGGAATAATTATACCTGACTTCCAATCCTCCGGGAATCTACCCTCCTCCCAAGCCAATCTGCTCACCTTCCACATCCATTCTATTACTATCTCTCCCCCATGCTTCAGCATTTCACCACACACTCCATCAATTCCTGGGGCTTTCCCCATTTTAACTTTCTTCATTGCTTCCACCACTTCCATCCTGGTGATTTCTTCCTCTCTTCTCACAACCCTCCTTCTCCCTGCCATTCCCCAGCCACTTATACTTGAATTACTTTCATTCTCTATGTTCAACAGTTCATTAAAGTGTTCTCTCCATATGTTTACTTTTTCTCCCTTCACTAGTAATCTACCATTTTTATCTTTCACACCCCCACTGACTTCATTGGCACCCTGTCTAGCTCTCTTTACCTCCTTCCAGAACATTTTCTTACATTCCCTCCACTTTGCAGTCATATTCCTTCCAAATTCCTCATCCACTCTCTTCTTACTCTCTCTTACTAATCTTTTCACCTCTCTCCTTCTCACTACATATAACTCTCTCGTCCGTCTCTCAGCTTCTTCGTCGCCCCTGTTCCTCATCCACTCATTATATGCTTTCTTCTTTTGTGCCACAGCCTCTCTCACCTCTTCAGTCCACCATGCTGTTCCCTGAACCCCCTTTCGTCTTCTCTTCACCCCACACACCACCTCACATGCTGCACAGATTTCTTCTGTGAATACCTTGCACACACCCTCCACGTCCCCCATCTGCTCCAATCTATATTTACCCAATCGCTCCTCCACTTCCCTTCTATATTCAACCTTTATTCCATCCTCTTGTAACTTTTCTACCCTCCTTGTAACACACACTTCCTCCTGTCTTTCCCTTCTTCTCTTCCTCCATCTTGTTTGGACTCTGATTCTGCCCACCACCAAGTTGTGGTCAGAAAGTCCACTCCCCCCAACCTCTATATACTCTTGCATCCATTATACATCTTCTCATCCTTTCATCCACACACACATAGTCAATCATTGCCTTCCGTTCATTCATTCCCCCGTCCTCTCTCCTCACCACTTGCCATGTATACCTATGGATCATTTTGTGCCTGAAGAGGGTATTAACTACCACCAACCCCCTCCCAGCACAAATGTCCACTAATGCACTGCCATTCTCATCCATCTCTGCAGGCACACCCCACTCACCAACCACTCCATCCACCTTCTCATTCCCCACTTTTCCATTCATATCTCCAATCAGAAACACTCTCTCATTCCTTTCAAACTTTTCCAAGCAGGCTTCCACATTTGTCCAAAACTCTTCTCTCACTCTACTTACACGATCTTGCGTTGGCACATACACGCACACAGTTGCCCACATTTGTAGTCCAACTTTCACTCTTACCCACACAATCCTTGACCCAACTGATCCATACTCTCTTACATTCTCCTTCCACATGTTGCTCACAACAATACACACTCCCTCTTTCACCCTCTCATTCTCACCCACTCCTGCGCATATACCCCATCCATATTCCCATTCTCTCACACTCTCACCTCGCCATTTAGTTTCAGTTATTCCACATAAATCCACTTTCGCACTCTCAAGCACCTGTACAATCTCTCTCTCTTTCACCTCATCATTCATACCCCTTACATTCCAGGTCGCAATCTTTATCTCGTCCTTTGTCCGTTCCTTTGTCGTCAATTTTTGGTCAGTCCTGGTCCGAGGCTTCCTGTTCGTATTTTTAGTTAGTTGTTTTTATGGGGTGGGGCACTAACCAAGTACAACTTATATATTTCACATTACGTGAAAAAGTCGATATTATTAAGTGTAATGAGAAAGGAGAAAAAGCATCAGTGATCGAGTGAGGAAAAAAAAGCCATCAAAATTGATGTTAGAAATGCTTACATTATCATGCTGGTAATGATGTTCGTATTTCATATTTTACAGCAGTATTTTACGGTAAACTTTATTGTATGATGAAGTATGAAAAGTGTTTGAATTTAGGAATAAAATGTGTATTGGCAGTGGGCACGTGTGTTAGGACGGGAGAGTGAGGAAGCTGTTGCCATGACGATGAGAAGTGCCGTTACTGTAGCGAGTGAGCTACTGTGACAAAGACTCGTAGCAAGTACAACTTATATATTTCACATTACGTGAAAAAGTCGATATGATTAAGCATAATGAGAAAGGAGAAAAAGCATCAGTGATCGAGTGTGGAAAAAAAAGCCATCAAAATTGTTGTTAGAAATGCTTACATTATCGTGTTGGTAATGATGTTCGTATTTCATATTTTACAGCAGTATTTTACGGTAAACTTTATTGTATGATGAAGTATGAAAAGTGTTTGAATTTAGGAATAAAATGTGTGTTGGCAGTGGGCACGTGTGTAAGGACGGGAGAGTGAGGAAGCGGTTGCCATGACGATGAGAAGTGCCGTTACTGCAGTGAGTGAGCTACTGTGACGAAGACTCGTAGCAAGTACAACTTATATTTTATTCAATAAATATCATCAGTTCAAAAGACTGTGTTTCTTATACAAGCCTGTTATTTATTACATGTATAGTATGCGATGTATGGTTGAAAAATCTGTAAAACTCGACTTGCGTTCAAAATCGGCTTACGTCATGTCTCAGGAACGGAACTCTGACGTAACCCGGGACCTTACTGTATTATACTATTTGATTAATATAGTGAAGTTATAGCACAGTACAGTACTGCAATGGTAGTCAAAACAGTTTAAAAACCGTTCATGAGATCCGGACTAATGTCTGATATATCGGAAAAAGTCCGGGTTAGCAGGGGGAAGTCCGGATGTTGCTTTTATCGGAATTTCTCATTTTTCAGAATGGTTTGGGCCCCAATTTGTCCATTATAGTGAGGTGTTACTGTCTGACCAGATCATGGAGGCCTTCCCTCAGCTGTACTGGGATCTAACCATTACCTCCATGGAGAGATTGCTCAACCTGTCTCAGCCTGCCTTCTCCTTCGTGAGTGAAGAGAAGTTTCAACATGTTCTCTACCAAGAGGAGTTACTGAAACCAGCTGAGGCTGTATTCCAGATGGATGGGGATGAATGTTGCCAGGTTCTGGAGATCCCGCTTCCACGACCTGCAACTGGGTGGTCGAGACAGAGAGGAGACATGTTTCAGTTTGGACCAAATGCCGACTCTGAAGCTCCCCATTAGCTGAGTGAGATGGATCAGGAGATGCTTGCATTTGCACCCATCAACAATCTGAACCCTGAAAGATCTGTGGGTGCCATCAGCTATGGGTTGAAGTTGAAAGGGGCTAAGTAGCTAAAGGTAGTGACCAGAGCCCATGTCAATGCAGTGGAATCTAGGCTGATTGAGGACAAAGAGATAGATGTCAAACGTTTCAAAAAAATGGCAGGCAGCGATGGAGAGCTCCCGCAAATCATGAAGGAGTGGGATGAGCAACAATAGAAGTTGAGGGAGGAAGGAATGGACGAGAGTCAAGTAGCTAATATCTTCATAGACAGAGAAATGCTGTTTTAGCTCGTCTCAAGGACCTTGGTGGTCCATTCACTGATGCAGAAGAGGTGGACCGATACATGGTCAGCAACATCAGTGAGAAGAACAGGAATGATCGACTGTATCTTGAAATCAGGCATTCGAGGAACGGTTTCGTGATGTACCAGAAGCAGGTGGATATCTTCAAGCTCAAGAAGAACCACAGAAACCTCTCCAACAAGACATATGCAAATAACTTTCAAAGTGTACCTGAGGCAACTTACTTGGCATGTTGACATGGACATCAAGTGATTTTAGCTGTGCCCTGAATAAGCTATCATAGATACCTATGGGTGAGAACCCTTGTTGTTGCGATGAACGTAGATTTTTACAAATAAAATGTGATGCAATGGTTTATTTTGATGACAAAATGCCTTAAAACTACGATCAACTAGCGAAAAACTCTCAGTTTCTCGTAACTTCTCTGGTCTCGGAATTTATAATGATTTATAGAGAAATTGACGATTTTAGAGCACACACGGATATTCGCAATGCTTCAGAGGCGGATTATTGCACATTTTCCCAACCTAATCTTCCTAAGTGGCCTGTGGGCAGACATGCCTTATGTTCAGACCCCATTTACAGGGGGTCAAATAACATTTTAGGCGAAAAATAAGATGAGCACTAGATTCATGACTTCATGGAGCACCTTTTAAAATGCGGAGACTATGCAAAATTGGAAAAATTGCTGATCTGTCACCCCCCTAATCTGAAGGGCAAATAATGGTGGCAGATTTATACATGCCACCCAAAATGCACACTTGGGAAAGAGGCAAATATGAAGACCTGGCAGAAAGAACGGTTCAGAGTTTAAGAGCGCTAGTACATTGAATGGAAGAGAAATCTGAAAGAATTATATTAACTGGAGGTTTCATTACAAATATGAACTGAAATAGTCTAGAGGTAAGAAACTATGAAAGCTGTTGGGATCAAAGGCTCATGGATCTTGTACAGGAGTTTTTCCTAACACAGTATGTAAAGGAAAACACTAGAAAAAGAGGACTTGAAGATCCATCACTATTAGATGTTATATTATCTGGGCAGGATAATAATATTGACAGCATAAGTTATCACTCTCCATTCGGCAGAGGTGACCATGCAGTACTAAATTGCAACATCATTGCATATGATTTAGTTAGCAGTAATAAAAATTACAAAAAGTGCCTAAACTACAAAAAGGGGAACTAACTTAACCTAAAGAAGTACTTCTCAGACACAAATTGGGAAAAGGAGCTTAGAGGATAAGATATAAATGTTATACAGTAAGTCCTCATTTTTCGCTGTTTTGATGTTCCGCCAAAACGTCACGAAACGTGAAACGACAAAGTGTGAAGTTAAGAATCATTGGGAAAAATAGATGGGTGTTCCAGTGGGACAGCTACCTTACCCTATCAAAGTCCAATAACACCAAACAGGCCCTACCCAAAATTAAATATGGAGTGTTTACTAGTTGCTTATACAGCATAACACAATAAACATGTACCTGAAATGACATTAGAACTGTTATAAAGAGCTGCAACACCAAAAATCCTTACCAGAAATAAAGTAAACATTGGCATGAGTGGCAGGTGAAGGTGTGTTGAGGGTGGATGGGCTAGTTACTAGGTGACATGGGCCAGTTTGGGGAAGCCCTATCACCTAAGCCGAAGCCCTCGAAGTCAGATTCAGGCTCCAGCAACTCCATTTCCTCTCTGTCCACTTCTCCTCCTTAATCCTCCTTCTTCTGTCACGTCTAAGTCTTGCATAATAGCAGCCACATTCTGTTTCACATTAAAAAATCGTGTGATCCTGGCTTGTCTTTGCTCTAGTATGTTTCTGTTGTAGACTGCCATCACTTGAGACTTCAGATCATTCATGGTGGATAGGATCTGGGTAGCCTCAGGCATAGTCCCGGTGTATGTCTCGAAGGTTGTTGCCATGACAGGTTATGGTGGATAGGCTGTGGGACACTTTCAGGGTGGTCATCTTCTCCTGTGCAGTGTTATCAGGCCTAGAGTTCATCTCTTCCTCTTTTATGTCAACCACACCTGAGTCTAAGTCGTAGTGTGTCCAGTGGTGTCTTACCGCCGTTTCGTTCACCTTTGCTGTGTCAAGGCTTGTGCGTTTGATCACACTCTGAAAACTAACTCCATTAGGTGACTGTTTTGCTAGTTGCTTATACAGCATAACTCAATAAACATGTACCTGAAATGACATTAGAACTGTTATAAAGAGCTGCAAAACCAAAAATCCTTACCAGAAATGAAGTAAACATTGGCATGAGTGGCAGGTGAAGGTGTGTTGAGGGTGGATGGGCTTGTTACTAGGTGACATGGGTCTCTTTGGGGAAGTCCTATCACCTAAGCCGAAGCCCTTGAAGTCGAATTCAGGCTCCAGCAACTCCACTTCCCCTCTGTCCACTTCTCCTGCTTCATCCTCCTCTCCTGTCACGTCAAAGTCTTGCATAATAGCAGCCACATTCTGTGTCACATTAAAAAATCGTGTGATCCTGGCTTGTCTCTGCTCTAGTATGTTTCTGTTGTAGACTGCCATCACTTGAGACTTCAGATCATTCAAGGTGGTTAGGATCTGGGTAGCCTCAAGCATAGTCCCTGGGTATGTCTCGAAGGTTGTTGCCATGTCGGTTATGGTGGACAGGCTGTGGGACAACATCTGGGTGGTCATCTTCTCCTGTTCAGTGTGATCTGGCCTAGAGTTCATCTCTTCCTCTTTTATGTCAGCCACACCTGAGTCTAAGTCGTAGTGTGTCAAGTGTTGTCTTACAGCCGTTTCGTCCACCTCTGCTGTGTCTAGGCTTGTGCGTCTGATTGCACTCAAAAAACTAACTCCATTTGGTGAATATTGATACATTAAAAAACAGTGGAACATATAAAGGTTGAGGGGAAAAAACACACACATTTACTTTATTGTTATTTTGAGTGCACTCACCTGCTTGTTGAGAGGTTCCTTGTTCTTCCTTAGGGGTATGATGCATTATAACAGTAACCAATGTTACTGATTTTCATTACAATACTGTATATTCTTCCCCTAAATTGTTCTAACTAACACTTGGTTGGTTAACATTGGTTAACTCTAAAAACTAACTCCATTAGATGAATATTGATAGTAAAAAACTGTGGCACAAATAAAGGTTGAGGGGAAAAAAAGCACACACATTTACTTTATTGTTATTTTACATGCACTCACCTTCTTGTCGAGAGGTTCCTTGTTCTTTCTTAGGGGTATGATGCAACGTAACAGTAACTAATGTTACCGATTTTCATTACAATACTGTATTTTCTTCCCCTGAATTGTTCTAACTAACACTTGGTTGGTTAACGTTGGTTAATTCTAAAAACTAACTCCATTAGATGAATATTGATAGTAAAAAACCGTGGCACAAATAAAGGTTGAGGGGAAAAAAAAACACACATTTACTTTATTGTTATTTTACGTGCACTCACCTGCTTTTTGAGAGGTTCCTTGTTCTTCTTTAGGGATACGATGCAACATAACAGTAACCAACGTTACTGATTTTCATTACAATACTGTATATTCTTCCCCTGAATTGTTCTAACTAACACTTGGTTGGTTAACTTTAAAAACTAACACCATTAGGTGGATATTGATACAGTAAAAAACCATGGCACAAATAAAGATTAAGGGAAAAAAAACACAAACACATTTACTTTATTGTTATTTTACATGCAATCACCTGCTTTTTGAGAGTTGCCTTGTTTTTTCTGAGTGTCCTTATGGTGCTGTCAGGAGCCCCAGTCAGGCGACGTATCTCAGGGGCTGTCAACCCTTCCTCAGTGAGCTGCAAAATCCTCTGCTTCTCGGCTGCACAAAAAACACAATGGTGAAGGGGTCTGTAGTACCGCTGCTGTATTGATAGAGGGCAGGGTGGTCGCGATGGCCGCCAACAAATGAACATCGGTATGCATTGTCTGCTAAGTGTCGGCTGCCAGCTGGAAGCGGCGACAAAGATTGGGAGAAAATGGCGATGTTTGCGACATGTTGCAAACTTTTTTCTTTTGCGAAAAATGAAGCATCGAAGTAAAATTCGTTGAAATACGAGGACTTACTGTATACAGAAAATTCTGTTAATGTTATGAAACAGGAGTCCAAAATTATATCCCTCATCACAGAGAAACACGAATAAAAATAAAGAAATGTTTTAACCCTTTCGCGCACGGTACTGCGATTTGCGTTACATGTGGTGTGGTGTGCAAAAGCACAGGACCGCAAATCGCATGAAAACGCAAAAAAAAATTAACAAAAAAAAAAAGTTTTTGGTCGATTTGCATCAAATTTTGTAGCATTCTAGCAGCCACGTGTCTCTCCCGGGGTAAGACTTTGGCAACTTCAATGACTCCTATGTGCCTGTACGTAGTGATAGAATTTCAGTGCTCCACTAGCAGCCAGACAGCAGAGGTCGTGCTGTGTTGTGTTGTCCCTTTAAGTCTGCCATTTTCCCCCTCCCACCCGATTCTGAAGCCATTATTGAAATATTGTGACTGTACAGTGTTTTTTTACTATTCTGTGAAGTGATTGTGTCTATTGAACATAGATGCATTGGGGCCCGTTATCAGCTGTTAGGCCTAGAGGCAGAGTCTGGATTGTTATAGTGGGGTTTCCATTCACCCTGCCCATAAAATGATGTATTTTACTCTTATAGTGAAGCCATTACTTACATCTGTGAAATATATAGTGCCTGGATTAGTGAAATAACTGACCTACCATAGCAGGCATTATGTTATGCCATAGAGATAACATAGACATATGGATTAGTTGCTAAGGGAACAGGCGGTCTCTTACACCATACAGTAGGGAAAGGGAATAACAGAAGAGGCTGGGATGGAATCATGTGATAGTGTTTTATATTGCATATGGTTCAGTGTGAAATATACGTATAAAATAGTGCAGCGAGTGTTCACCGAGAAATATTGCGTGCACTGACTGACAGCAGAAAGTTACGTAATGATCAGAGACAAGAAAATACGCCACACAGAGACACATATATGGCATTATATACGTATGTCGTGCAGCGAATGTTCGTGGAGAAATCTATTGTGTGCATCGTATGTGTTAGGCAAAAGTGGTGCAAGGAACAGAGAATATGCCACACACACACACACACATACACACACACACACCCATATACACACACACCCATATACACACACACACACACACACACAGGTTGCCGAGGTGGACAGATGTCCTCCTGGACCGCAGGGAAATAATCGTTGAATCAGCGGCGAAAGGAAACCAGCCTATTGTGATTATGCAAATGAGTGCGTGAATGGTGGTCCCGTCGGACATTAGTTAAAAAAAAAAAAAGCTGGTTTTGGGATAAAGAGAGCAAGATACAGTATAGAAAAGTTTCCATATGGTTGTATCATGGCGGAAAGCGAAGGCGGTTTGTTTACATCTGGCAAAAGTGAATTTGTGGGTTTCTCCGACGAAGATGCGAGAAATGGAAGTTCAAAATTGTATCAAACAAGAGTAGCAGGAGTAGAAAAAACGGCGGAGAAGAATGTCCAGGAATTGAAGAAGATATGGGTAGTAATTAGGGAGCTGCAGGAGAGGACCTTACAACAGGAGAGAGAGATCAAAGGTTTACAGAACGAGTTGGAAAAAGTTTACACACACAGTGCAGAACAAGAAAGAGAAGTTACGGAAGTAAAAGTGAGTAATGAATCTGCCACAAATGATATAGAACACCTCAAGAGGGAAAACAAGAGGTTGGAAGAAGAAAGAGACAGAATGAAAAGTAAATTAGATGAGTATGATTCAAAATCAAGGATGCAAGATGAACATATTAAGGAAATCAAGGAGCAAGAAAAGGGGTGGAAGAAAACTCAGGAGGAAGGGAATGTAAACTTGAAAGAGATTATTGAACAACAAAGCAAGGAAAAGGTGGAGAAGGAAGTGGTTAGCGTACTGAAAAGTAGAGAATCTTTAGTCAGGGATGTAGCAGATAAGAAAAAATGTGTAATTATTTTAGGGGTAGAGGAAAAGCGTATCACGATAAGATCTCAAAGAGAAAGAGAAGAATTGAATAAAGTTAAAGAAATATTATCAGTAGTCATGGAGGGTAACAGTGAAGCCCTAGAAGAGATTGAAGAAGTGTTTAGGTTAGGTAAGTATGAGGAAGGAGGGGCAAGGCCATTGAAGATGAAGTTTAAGTCCCAGGCAATAGTAAATGAAATCATGAATAGGACATGGAAATTAGCAGACAAAGAGGGGTTCTAAAATGTCTGGTTAAGGAGAGATGCAAATGAGGAAGAATAGAGTTAGTAAAGGAAGCTAAGGCAAAAAACGAACAAAGAATGGAGAAGGAGAAGACAGTGTTTTATTGGAGAGTTATGGACCAGAAATTGAGGAAGTGGTACCGACGGAGAGAAGGAGAAAAGACGGTATAAGTAATAACGAAAAAAGTTTGAAAGTGGCGTACACTAATGTTGATGGATTAATATCGGCAATGTTAGAAATCAACGATTTCTTGAGGGTACAAGAACCTGATGTTATGTGCTTTGTAGAGACCAAGTTAAGGGACAATATTGATATCCATATGGGAGATGGCAAATACAAATTGTGGAGAAGAGACAGAAAAGATAAAATGGGAGGAGGAGTGATGATAGCAGTGAAGAATAACTTAAATATCGATTCTGTGGAAATGAGAGAGGGTAGGGCTGAAGTGATAAACATGAAATTAGAAACTGGAGAGAACTGTAAGAGAGATATAGCAGTAGTATATGTTCCACCTAAGACAAAAGCTTGGATTGATGATGAATACCAGGAGATGTTGTCAGACATGGTTAGTTATCTACAGAAAGTGATTGAGAAAAGCAGCATTATAATTCTAATGGGTGATTTTAATTGTAAAGAGGTGAACTGGGAGGAATGGGACTCAGGAGGCAGCGAAGATGTGGTGCCGAAAAATTTAGCACTCTTGAGAATTTAAAATATCAGAAGATTAATTCGTTATCACACCGCTGTGCCAACCAGAATAATGAGAGAATTTCTGATACTGCGTTATAAAGAAGTTATCTTAGAGTTATTAAGAAGGCCTCGTTAAATAATTGAAGTAATTTCGTCTGCTGCCACCACCCAGCGGTTGGCGGGAAAAAAAAGTATTAAAGTTATTAGTCCCGTACGATGGAAATAGGGACAAAAGAGGCCTATGACAGTAACAGGGTAGCGTGAGTATAATATATGAGAGCGTGGATTTTATAGATGAAACATGCCTTGCGGGCTACTCGGTCTCATGTATTGCTCCCCAGAGGATTTATACCAAACACATAGGAAAAGTATACTTATCTATATTGCTAATCTTAAATTACACAGAATGAATAGAGCTACGTTCAAGAATTAATTACTAGAGCATAGTAAAACAATAGTCTCCGATACACCAGAATATCTGAGAGAATGGAAGCTCTCTTCTCCACAGTTTATAAATCACCTGACTCACATATCACAGTACAAAGAAATTATTCAAGTGTGTACCACTACAGAGGCTCTTGGGCTTTACATCCAACAGGGTGCTGATTAATCTGCTCACAGAAGATCTACTCGCCCGATACGAACACACACGTAAATAGGAATTCACTCAGCATGACTGTGATATAGAAAATTACAACAACAGGGGAAACTCCCATAAACCACGGTCTCAAAAGGACTCGTAGTGATACCCAGTTTACAGCGTGTTGCACAGTTTACTCTACTTTTAAAGAAATCATCCCTATTTTACCTGGGTTTGCACCACATAACATATCTAGGTAAATAATCATAAGCCAAGAATAATACAGAATGCAATCTCAGCGCTCACAGCGCTCCGCATGACAAAGTATTACAACACTCCACTTCTCACTCACTTATAACCAAAATATTACACTATATGAATAAAAAGCTTACTAAGTGGACCAATCAACTTTGACGATACTGTGAATTGAAAGGGACTAAGTGGAAAACGTGTAAGGGCTTTTGGCACTAGAGGCTGCGAGACTACGCAGACGCACTGGACGGGCAGACCCCATGACGCCACACCACATCTGCGAACCGCCCTCAACGAAGTTTAACTCAGGAGAGACGCTTCGTGGACAGGAGGCAGGCCGCTCCCGCTAAAACCCGCTACGTTTTTACTACCCGGTTCTGACTTCGAACAATTACTCTACAGTCAACTTGTTATATCATCGTCCAGGAATTTTGCAACAAGGAGTTTACGCAGTCCTCTACTTATACAAAACGACTTATGATGATTTAAATTTTGTGGCAATAACATAGGTCTAACAATTTTAAAACGATGCCTAAAATCACGCATTGACACAATTTCTCTTTGTTTCGCCCCGGCACTTGCCTACAACTGATGTCTGTGCCAAATAAATTAATTTTGCGGTTAACTATGACAATAATCAATAATCAGACTTTACCTAAGTTCTTAGACATCATTATTTAGTACGACAAGACGACAAACACAAACTCAGCTACAAAATTCTGAATTCTAGGTGTAAATATGACTCATCGCTAATTTAAGTCTCAAATTAACTTTCTACGCCTCTTTATCGAAACCAGACACGAATTTGCACGTCCAACTCGCTCCACACGGTCCACATTAACAATAATACTTCTCTATTACACTTTAACTAAAAATCAAGCCCAAAAATGAATTACAAGATCCACTTCACATACATTGCATCATCTTAACAGGGTCCAGAATTACTCTTATAACATACATACCCCAACATAAATTACATACATTTTATACTTACACTATACTTATACTAACTTATATAACTCTTATATTACTTATATTATATGTAAGAAATATGGCATTACACAGATTCGTGGGGCACTATATTGTTAAACATTGTGATGAATAATGTAATGACACAGTGGGTCAAAGAAGAGACACGATTCCGAGGTGATGACACCCCAGCAAGATTAGATTTACTGCTAACCAAAGAAGCTGATGTAATTGAATCCCTGAAATATCTGTGTCCTATAGGAAAAAGTGATCACGTGGTCATTGAGTTCCAGATGATAATAGGGAATGTGGTGCCAAGAGATGAGCTCCATAGGCAGGGAAGATACAACTTTGAGAAAGCAAACTTTACGGAATTGAGTAAATTTTTTGAAAATGCAGATTGGAGAAAATTCAGAGGAACAAGAGAGATTCAGAGGAAGTGGGATATCTATCTAGACCTCTATAATTCAGGAGTGGATAAATATGTTCCAAGAGTAAGTGGGAAAGAATACAGGAAAAGGAGTGGTTTAATAGAAGGTGTATTATAGCAAAAAAAGAGAGGGACATGGCATGGAACAAATGGAGAAAGAGAGGTAATAACAGAACAAAGGAAGAATATAAAAGAACTAGAAATGAATATACAAGAATTCATAGAGAGGAAGAAAGGAACTTTGAAAAAGGTATAATCGACAAATGTAAGGATGAACCCAAATTGTTTTATAGACTTGTTAATGGCAAATTGAAACAAAAGGAAGGAATCACCAAACTGAAAGTAGAAGGAGAGGTCTATAATGATGCAGCAATGCAAGCTGAAATAATGAACAAACGTTTCCAATCAGTTTTTACTAATGAAGGGGAGTTTATGGAGGGGAAGGGAGTGACTAGGAATGTGGTGATAAAAGATATAAAAGTGGAAGTGCAGGAAGTGTACAAATTACTGGAAACTCAAGATGTAAGGAAAGCCCCAGGACCAGATGGAATTTCAAATTGGGTACTGTACTGAAGGAATGCAGAGACCAACTGGCAGATAAGATTCACAGTTTAATTGTGTGTTCGCTGGAAGAAGGGAAAGTGCCTCGGGAATGGAAGAGAGCAAATGTGGTACCAATTTACAAGGGAGGAAACAAGGAAGAACCCCTGAACTGTAGACCAGTGTCCCTAACCAGCATGGTTGCAAAATTGTGCGAGAAGGTTCTGAAAGATAGGTGGATAAAATATCTGGAAGAGATGAATATTTTGACTGAAAGTCAATTTGGATTTAGAAGTGGAAGGTCATGTGTTTCCAACTTGTTGAGCTTTTACTCAAGAGCGATTGATATGCTGGAGGAGAGAGACGGTTGGGTGGATTGTGTATATTTAGATTTGGAGAAGGCCTTTGACAAGGTACCCCATAAGAGACTAGTGTGGAAATTAGAGCATATAGGAGGACTTAAGGGTAACCTCCTGGAATGGATGAAAGACTTTTTGAGAGACAGACAAATGAGGACAGTAATAAAGGACAGGATGTCTGGATGGAGAGAAGTAACAAGTGGTGTCCCACAGGGCTCGGTGTTGGCACCAGTAATGTTCCTGATTTACACAAATGATATGGTAGATGGAGTGAACAGTTATGCAAGTCTGTTTGCTGATGATGCCAAGGTATTGAGGAAGGTAGAGGTTGAAGGGGACTGTAAAATGCTGCAGGAGGACCTGGATAAGATTCATGATTGGAGCCAGATGTGGGAAATGAAATTCAATGGAAAAAATGTAAAATATTGGAAATGGGTAAAAGTACCAAGAGACCATCAGTGAATTATTTGATGGGTAATGAACCAGTCACAAAAGCAAGAGAAGAAAAGGACTTGGGAGTGCTGCTCCAGGATAATTTGTCACCTGGGAAACACACTAACAAGATAGTTAAAGAGACATATAATCTCTTGACTAACATAAGAGTAGCTTTTCATTACATGGATGAGGAAATGAAAAAATTTATAGTGGCCATGATCCACCCCATTTTGGAATATGCAGCAGTAGTGTGGTCCCCACATTGAAAGAAAGATATTAACAAGATCCAGAGAATAAAGAGATCAGCAGACAGGATGGTCCCTAGCCTAGCAGATGTCGTACAGGGAAAGGCTGGAAAAACCAAACCTGATTTCCGTAGAAGAAAGAAGAGAGAGGGTGACACGATTGCAGTGTTCAGGGCCAGGATGGGAGTAGAAAAAAATTGGCAAAGAAGATATGTTTGTATGGGATGGGAGAGTAACAAGAGGACACAGAATGAAACTAAAAAAGCCAAGTTGCTTGAAGGATATCAAGAAGTATAGTTTTCACTACAGATGCATAGAGTTGTGGAATAGCCTGGACAGAGATCGTCCAGTCTAAAACTTAAACAAGTTCAAAGCAAAATTCAACTTATCGAGAAACAGAGACGGGACCCCACAAGCGTAGCTCATTTCTTGTACATCACAGCTAGTTAAACGCAACTAGGTAAATACACACACACACACACACACACACACACACACACACACACACACACATAACTAGAGAGGGTTCAACGAATGGCAACGAAGATGATACCGTGCTTATGGGAACTGACCTATGAGGAGAGACTGGAGAAACTGAAGTTACCATCACTGTACGAGAGAAGGGAAAGAGCTGACTTGATCACGATATTTAGAAATCTAAGAGAATTGGAAAGAGTGGATAGAGAGGATCTTTTTTTGTTGGATGATGGAAGAACAAGAGGTCATGACTTCAAGTTGAGGAAAAGTATATGTCTTGATGATCTTAAAAGGTTCAGGTTCCCGAATAGAAGCATAAGTATTTGGAATGACTTAGACGAAGAGGTGGTGCAGGTAAAAAACATTCATGTGTTCAAAACTAGACTAGATAAATGTAGATATGGAGACAGGACAACATGAGCTTAGCTCAATTCCTGTATACTACAAATATGTAAATACAAATAGGTAAATACATGGGAAGGGTCAGACGTGTTGGCATAGAGCTCAGCTCTGTAACAAACAACATGACTAGTGATGGCAGTCAAACATCTCTCAGTAACAAAAAGCATGATTTTACTGGGTTCAATAAGGAAGAAAGAGAATTTGGGGGAGATTTCCGGAAGGCTTGAGTATCATGGAGGGGCTCCTGAAGAGACTGGAAAAAGTGGAAAATGTCACAAGCGAGCTAAGGACTGAAAATATTGAATCATGGAAAAGTTAGAATCAAATGAGAAAAATTAATGGGGTAATTTCTGATTCCTAGACAGAAAACTAGATTTTGAAAGAAAAATGTGAAACTCTGAGTGAGAAGATAGGGTAAAATAAAGATGTTAAGGAAATTATCAAAGATGTCAAAGGATTGCATAAGGAATGGAAGAAAGACAAGGAGGTGAAAGTGAACTTCAGGGACATAATGGAAAATGAACTGATGGAGAAAGTAGTAATTGTTTTAACAGAAATTGGAAATCTGGTAAGGGAAACAGTTGACAAGAAAAAATGTGTAGTTGTTTTGGGGGTGAACAGGGATTTAATGCCAGTCCATCACATCAGAGAGAAGCAGGAAAAAATGACGGCCAAAAAGATAATAAAGGACGTTCAGGAGACAGACACAGCATCGGATGAAGAAATTGAAGAGGTTCACAGGTTAGGAAAATTCGAAGAAGGAGGTGCGAGACCCACAATCAAATTCAAGTCAGAGACTGCTGCCAAAGAAATTATTGCAAGGTCATGGAAACTGGCAAAGAAAGAGGAGTTTAAGAAAATTTGGATCAGGGAAGATATGAATGAGGAAGTAGAGCTAAAACAAGTGAATTTAACAAAAGCCAAGGAAGAAAAATGCAATGAGAACAGAGGAGGAGAAGAAGAAATTGTACTGGGGCGTTTTGAATCTAAAGCTGAGGAAATGATACAGGAATGCAGCTGGGAAGGAAGAATCGGCTTAAAAGAAATGAGTAAAGGGTGGAAAGTTTCACACACATATGTTAATGGGTTGATATCTTCACTTGAAGAGATTAATGACCACCTGAGGGTAAGTAAGCCAGGCATTATACAGTATATGGGATTGGTGGCGACTAAATTGAATGACATAGAAGATATCATAGGAATTGGTGCAAGACACTACAATGTATGGAACAAAAACAGACATGGAAAGAGGGGAGGTGGAGTAATGATACTGGTGAGGAAAGACATGGTTGTGGACAAGGTTGAAATGGGTGGTGGTATGGCAGAGGTGCTGAAAAGAGTGATCAAGAAAAGTAATGGTGGAAAAAAAGACCTTGCAGTGGCCTATGTTCCACCCAAAACCAAAGCATGGACTTAGGGAGAATATGAAGAAATGCTTAGTGACACCAGTGAATGCTTGGTGGACGTAGTGACAGTAGTGATGGATGATTTTAACTGTAAGGAAGTTTGCTAGGAAGATTGGTACACGGAAGGTGGAGAGGAGCCGTGAGGAAGCAGAATGTTAAATATGGTAGTGAGTAATGTCATGACACAGTGGATTAGAGAAAATACAAGATTCAGAGGAAATGAAGAACCCTCTTGAATGGATCTACTTCTAACAAAAAAAAACATATTATTGATGAAGTGATATACAATTGCCCATTAGGAGAAAGTGACCACATTCTCATTGGGTATATAATATAAAATGAGAGAGGTTTCAAAATCAGAATCATATAGAAATGGATGATACAGTTGTGGTAAAGCTGATTTTGACAAGCTAAGAAAATACGTCATAGAAACTGACTGGAGAAATTTCAACAAAGCAAGAGGTACTCGAGAAAAGTGGTATGAGTTTTTACAGGTATACAAGGGTGGAGTTGAGAGATATGTACCGAAGGTGAAGATCAAGTAGAGAAACGAGAAGGATTGGTTTAGCAAGAGATGAGAAGAACCAAGAATGAAGAGGGAAAAGGCTTGGAGGAGATGGAGAAGAAAGGGAGGAAACAGTGTATGGGAAAAATATCAACTGGAATGGAATGAATATGTAAGGATTCATAGAGAAGAAAAAGAAATTATGAGAAGAGTGTACTGTAGTTGACAAATGCACGGATGAACCAAAATCTCTGCTACAGATACGTAAACGGAAAATTAAAAAAACAAGGAAGGGATATACAGATTGAAAGTCGATGGAGCCATTTATGAGGATCCAGACGCACAGGCTGAAGTAATGAACAGATGTTTTCCAACCGAAGTTTTTACAAGAGAGAGTGAGTTTAGTGAAAATAATGATAGACCTAAGGACTTAGTGCTGGAGGAAATGAAAGTAGATATACAAGAAATAATTGAAATAATGGAAAAACAAGATGTTAGGAAAGCATCGGGATCAGATGCAGTGTCTAATTAGATAATAAAAGTGTGTAGAAAGGAACTAGCAGGAAGGACACACTAGGAAGATTAGATTTACCATTAACCAAAGAACCTGATGTAATTGAATCTTTGAAATATCTATCCTATAGGAAAAAGTGAGCATGTGGTCATTGAGTTCCAGATGATAATAGGGAACATGGTGCCAAGAGACGAGCTTTATAGACAAAGAAGATACAACTTTGGGAAAGAAAACTTTGCATAATTGAGAAAATTTTTCGAAAATGGGGATTGGAGAAAATTAAGAGAAACGAGATATACAGAGGAACTGGGATATCTTTCTATACCTCTATAGTTTGGGAGTGGAAAAATATGTGCCAAGAGTAAGGGGGAAAGAAAACAGGAAAAAGGAGTGGTTTAATAGAAGGTGTATGATAGCAAAAAAGAGAGGGACATGGCATGGAACAAATGGAGAAAAAGAGGTAATGACAGAACAAAGGAAGAATATAAAAGAACTAGAAATGAATATACAAGGATACGTAGAGAGGAAGAAAGGAACTTTGAAAAAGGTATAATTGACAAATGTAAGGATGAGCCCAAATTGTTTTATAGATTTGTCAATGGCAAATTGAAGCAAAAGAAAGGAATCACCAAACTGAAAATAGAAGGAGAGGTCTACAGAGATGCGGCAATGCAAGCTGAAATAATGAGCAAATGTTTCCAATCGGTTTTCACTAATGAAAGGGAGTTTGCGGAGGGGGAGGGAGTGACTAGAAATGTAGTGATAAAAGATATAAAAGTGGAAGTGCAGGAAGTGTACAAATTACTGGAAACTCAAGATGTAAGGAAAGCCCCAGGACCAGATGGAATCTCTAATTGGGTACTGAAGGAATGCAGAGAACAACTGGCAGATAAGATTCATGATTTAATTGTGTGTTCTCTGGAAGAGGGGAAAGTGCCTCGGGAATGGAAGAGGGCAAATGTGATACCAATTTATAAGGGAGGAAACAAGGAAAAACCCCTGAATTATAGACCAGTGTCCCTAACCAGCATGGTCGCAAAATTGTGCAAGAGAATCCTGAAAAATAGATGGATGAAATATCTGGAAGAGATGAATATTTTGACTGAAAGTCAATTTGGATTTAGAAGTGGAAGGTCATGTGTTTCCAACTTGTTGAGCTTTTACTCAAGAGCAATTAACATCCTACAGGAGAGAGACGGTTGGGTGGATTGTGCGTACAGTCGACTCTTGAATGAACGGACTAATGGGGGGGACGAGTGTCCATTGCTTGAAGAAGTCCGCTGCTTGAAAATGATGGGAAAAATAGCCTAAGACTGGAAAAATAGCAAAAGAAATATGATGGTATCGAAGATGAGGTGCAGCAACGCTATCGCGGACTAGTTTACCTCACAATACCCCGTTTCTATGGGCCCATTATATTACGACTTACTTCATGATGTACTGTGCAGTACAGTACAGTACTGTGTTGCAGTAATTTTTTATGTTCAGCTACAGTGTCATTTATTTTTGTACGTGTAAAGAGAAATACTGTATGTAGTTAGAAGTGAAAAAAAGATGTACACTCACGATCACTAATTTCTGCCCAGGGGCGCCCCTTTCCTACCCCAGAGACAGAGGTTGAAGGGTGCCAGTAAGAGGAGGAAAGTAAATGAGATGAAAAGCCTTTGACTCCACCCTATTGAGAAGAGCTGTATGTGGGGAGCCTCCCCATACGTGAGAGTTGTACTCTACACGGGTGAATAAAACCCGTGCATAAAATCAACAACTGTGCAAGGGTAAAGAAGGTATGGAGTCGGCTTAGCACACCTAATCTCTAGGAAGCAGATTTTACAAGAGATGTAATATGATCTTTCCAAGATAAGTTCCGAGTGAATGAAACCCCAAGCATGTTCAAGGATCATGCAGGATTGAGCTGGATATTATTAAGCATTATTGGGTACTCCTGTGGAAGATTTTGACGGGTTGTTAGGTGTAAGAACTGAGTCTTTGATGCATTAAAAACAGCAAGATTATTTTTACCCCAGTTAGAGATATGAGCCAAGTCAGACATTAGGTGTGCCATAGCCTCTGGTCTCTGTTGTCTGTAAATCTCTGCTTTCTTATAATATAATCCAGAATTTTATGTTTTTCTTTGGAGCAGCAACAGTAAACACTTGGACTTTTGAGCCATGGTGATAATTCAGATGTGAAGGTTTTCCAGACATTAATGACACTTAACCCCTAAAAGCCTAATTGCATCAATTGGTGCAGTTTGAGTTTTATGCCAAAATGCCTAATCACATCAATTGAGCGGGGCATGTAAAAATCTGTGGAGCGCTTCCTCTGCCCTGATAATGATGTACATGGCTTCAGGCCAATGAGAAATCACCCTCAGACCAACCCGGGCAGTGGGGGGGCACCCCTCCTCTGGGCTGCCTCCGTGCCACCCTCTACTCCACTCCCTCACTCCTTCCCTGTCCCCCATCACCCTCCCACCCCTCCACGCACCTGCATCTCTCCTGCCACTACCACCTGTGTCCCTTCCCACCCACTCTCGCTCCTCCTCCTGCCCTGCTACCCTTGTGTCCCCCCCCAAACTCCACCCTTTCCCTCCCTCCTTGTCCCTCACTACCCTTCCACCCCCTACAGACCCCCAAGAGGTATCAGGCCGCCAAGATGTTACAGAACACACTGAAGTGCTTTCTTTTCATGTGAAAAGTGGGTTATTTTTCCAACCCCCATACCTATAGGCCTACTTCCCGCAGCCTGCTTCATCTTCCCACAGCCTAGTAATCTCCCCACACCTACACACACCTGTTTTCATTTTTGGTGTGACAAAACACTTTGAAATGACCTGTTTCAACAAGAAAATAAGTAGTTATCAAAATGTTCAGATGCATCACTGTGCGGTAACCATTAGGCCCACGGGAGTGCGGATTCCGTTGTCAGGTGTGTAAATTCTTCCTCTTTAGCCAGAATACAATCAGTTTGCCCGTGGTGACAGTCACCACAACACCCCCAAATTGCGGCTGGGGGAGGTACCCTGCCTGAAATAATTGCCGTCTTTAGGGGTTAATGCAAGAACTGAGATGAGGGTGATAATTCAAGGTCAAAAGGGAACCAAAAAAAATAATGATACTTAATCTAGGAGTGATAAGATGCTACATCTGCCTGAGCTTACACCACAGTAAAGGCAGATTACCCACTCTGCTTATGAGATATGCATCAAAATCGACCACACAACATGTGTGAATTGAAGTTACTTCTCACATGGTTTTTCGATGTTCACGAAAGGGAATCACATTATTTTTAATTGGTGTCACAAAATGTGGATAACATTGGAGCTGTGGGCAATTGAGTAATTTCATATAATAATCAAACAAATGCTCCTGGTGACATAAAAAAGGCCCGAAGAGCCTGTCATTCTCCGGAAAGAATCAAGGGTATGGAGTACCTTGTGTGGATGAATCTTGGTGGTGACCCACCTGAGGAAGTTTCTGTGAATGACTTTAAACAAGGGATCAGAGGCCATGAACAGCCTCCTCAAGAGGTGGCATACTCGTATGTAGCCCTTCAACTCGCCAAGGCCCACCGACGTACGATGCACGTCGCTACTTTTTTCCGTGGACAGACCCAATGATGTTCATCGTATGTCATTCAGTTGCAAGGACGATTGTGTGCACATTTTTCAACATTCGCGGGTGATTTTTGGTAGGCATATGTGGGAGACCTTCCTCTGCCTGCTGTCCAGCAGGGATACTGCCTTGCCCCACCTAACCCCCCTCTCCCCCCCCACACTGGGCAATTCACCTGTTAGCTGTAACTTGGCCTGTAAAGTTATCTTGCCCCACGGTCTCTCCAATGACGAAATTCACGGTGAAAGTGATTCCTGAGGTGAAGGACAAAGAAACAAAGAAGCTAGAGGTAGAAACAAACAGAAGTGTTGATGTGGTAATGTCATAAAGGAAGGTGCCATATACAGGGGTTTTGGGTGAATGAACAATGCTTATAAATGCCTATTTTATTGTGAAAATCAATATAGACTTGTACTACACATAAATTCGTACCAAATAAATAAAATAAATACGTAATTTAAAGTGGCTTGAATTAGTTAACCCTTCCATAGTTTGTTTTCTTTAGCCAGGTACCCTGAAAAAGAAGGAAGACGTAAGGTTGAGTGACACCTGTATCAACATTTCTAACTTCAAGATCGCAATTTCTCTATGAATTTTCGATGTTTCTCATCAAAAGCAAAGGTTTCAGCCAAAAAACAAAAAGTCGAAAATCGGTCGGGACCTGGGGGTAGGCTGGGTAAAAAAACGGTCGGGACTGGACGAGTTAAATGTCAGGCCATGCTTAATGGGTTGATAGGACTACTTGTTAATTTGTATACCCTTCATACCAATGTTTGGACCTTCCCAGCTCATCTCTCGTCATCCACTTTGGTACTACTTTCACAAGGAACAAGGTATTAATTTGTTTAGGTTTCTGTTATCTGGTAGTTCTTTGTATGGTAAAAGTCCATAATGAAACATGCCTTAATGTTAGGCTGTTTTACTCATCTTGCTGGCTGTACTGTACCAGATACTGCAGGCTCACAAATATTACAGACAGAGTTGGGTCTGCAGTCCACTTGTCTCTCAACTGTAGATCTTGAATGGGGAGGATCAAAGCATTGAGTGCTCCCTTGACAGATGGTAGATCAGGGATGATAACCAAGGACTGTCAAAACTGCACCAGAGCCTTGAAGATCTTTCCAGCCATAGCAATCATAAATTATTCAGCAAAGTAATACATGATTCTTGTAGTTGTTGTTGAGCTCTGTTTGCTTCAGAAGATGGAGGTATCTTCAGAACTCTGAAAGATATTTATATTTTAAGCCATAAGAGAGTTGAACAACTGAATTGAATACTCTCCCATGTTGTCTATCTATCTATCTATTGCCAGACGCCTCAATCCCGAACGGGGTGGCCACAAACAAATCGCCTCCATGTCACTCTGTCCCCTGCCATTTCACTACCACGCTCCCAACTCACACC
>JAGKTI010004337.1:348-11611 GCA_018397915.1 Birgus latro
TACTCTGTGTTGTTTATCAGTCTCACATTTTTCAGTACAGCATGATGATAATAACAATAATAATAATAATAATAATATACGTAATAATAAACTTTGATAGGCTGGCATATATTTCTGTCACAATGGCTGGTGTTATTATTTTTGTTGTTGGTGATGGTCATTGAAGTGTCTATTGCTGCTTGTTACTGCAGCTGTGTCGTTGTTGTTGTTGTTGTTGTTGTTACGTCCTCTGATTAAACTGACCTCACCTGACCTTAGCTGACCTCTGACCCCCAACAGATCCTATACCGTGATGAATTTTACTTCGTGGAGCCGTCGTATAGGATCTCTGGCAAGGAGGAGGACATCCAGTGGGAGATCATGCAGAATGGCCCCGTGCAGGGTGGGTGAGAGCGAGAGCGAAGGGGAAGAGAATGTGTTTGTGTGTGTGTGTGTGTGTGTGTGTGTGTGTGTGTGCGTGCGCGCAATAATAGGACAAGTAGAGAGAGGGAGAGAATTTGTGTGTGTGTGTGTATGTCGTAAAAGACAAGGAGAGAGAGAGAGAGTGTTTTGATGAACAATAGTCTAATGTCTTACTGTTAATTTTTTAACTTAAAAATTGTTTGCCCTAATGACCCTCGTGCACTGGATAGGCATTCATCTAACTCTTCCTTCTGCAGTCAGTAATTTATTCTCTCTCTCTCTCTCTCTCTCTCTCTCTCTCTCTCTCTCTCTCTCTCATATGCCTTAATAAAATCTCGTGCAGTCGATCGGCATTCATTTAACCCTTTAGCAAACGTAACCTCTTTGCTACACATATTTCTCATTTATTTCCATTTATTCTAGCTACCCTCACGATTTTCTTTAGCGATTGTAACTCATCAATAAAAAAAAAATAGAAGAAAATAGTAGTGAAGGGGTTAACAAGGGCTGTATGTAAACCCACCCCTATTCAAAATTTCTTCCTTATGGTTTTAATTAACTGTCTAGAGATAGCAACAGTTAAATCAGATATACATCATCAAGGTGAGGGGGTAGGTGAATGGCCCTAATCAAAACCTCGTGCACTTGATACGTATTAATCTGTCTTTTTTTTTCTTCTTTTTTTTTTCAGCCATCATGAACGTGCACCGGGACTTTTTCATGTACCGGCAGGGCATCTACAGCCACACCGGTATGGGGGGGTCAGAGGGAGGCGGCCCGGCTCTTCACTCAGTGCGGATACTGGGATGGGGTGAAGATAATTCCGTCAAGTACTGGGTAAGTGGTGGAGGGAGAGAGAGAGAGGAAGGGAGAGGGAGGAGGGAGTGGAGGGCCTGAAGATTCAGTTCTTGGCTGCTTGTTTAATATGTCGCAGATATGAAGTATATATATATACGGCTAGTCTTTTATTGTTGAGTAACTGTAGTCTTTCTGGATAAGCAGCAACCACCCATGAAGTGCTGTCCAGTTCTGTGAACTGATGTTCCCTTGCGGCAGACAACGCCTCCCAACAGCGAAGCGCCGGGAAGAATGAGTAAATTTATGTAACTCACCCACCAGTCCCATCAGTTCCCAAATCTGCGCCAACTCCTGGGCCTAGAGTGGACTGAGAGTGGCTAGGATCCACATGAAGACGTTCCTCCACCCAGTCAGAAGGTCTTTATGGACTGTGTATACTCGCAGGTCTTTGTGGTCTGTAAATCTGTCACTGTATGTAATTCTTCCCTTCCAGCTCTGTGCCAACTCCTGGGGTCGAGAGTGGGGTGAAAACGGCTACTTCAGGATCCGCCGCGGCACCAACGAATCAGACATTGAGACCTTCATCCTTTCCGTCCGTGCCAACTTCAACTCAGGCGTACTGGGGGCACATAGGAGGGGCGGGAGGGGCTTGTGGAACCGGAGGAGGGGGAGGGGCAACAGGAGAAGCAGGAACCACCCTAACAGCCTCCATAGCAACCAACACCACCATGGCAACAAGTGGTAGGTCAGAGCTGCCCAGGACTTCCAGAGCTACCACGGCATCAAGGACCCTGTCAGCCTCCGAAACAACTTCCACAGCAACCACCACCTTGGCAAGAAGAGCTTCCATATCAAGCTCCATATCAACCACCCAAAGAGTCTCCACAGCAACCAACACCGCCACCACCACAACAGAAACCAGTGGTAAATCAGAGTCCCCAGAATTACCATAACTACCATACCGAGAACTATATCAGCCACACAAATACCACGCTAAGCAACCAGCACAACCATGGCAACAAGTGGTAGGTCAGAGCAGCCAAGGATTACCAGAGAAACCATACCAAGGACCAGTGCCACCTAAAACTTCCACCACCACGACCAGCATCATTAATCCTAGGGATGGGGACGCCTTTATGTGATGACAACATTATGTGCTAAATACAGTCTCCCCTCACCCTCTTCCCTATCCATGAAGAGGATGATCGTGGACTGCAGAAGAAAGGCAGCTTTCCACATCCGGATGAGCCTGGGACCACAACAACAACATTAAGTCGAGAATTTCGGCTACGAGTATATACATAATATGGGGATTTTCTAATAAAGATATGAATTCGCACATAAATATGAGAGGCTCTGATTATAGAAATACCGTAGAGGAATATTATTTTTATTCACTATTGCCTGTCACCGTGTATTTCATAAACGAAATAACGAGACACTAATACAAACTGTAGTCATATTAATAAGGCTAAAATTGAATGTATTAAGATTAAGTATATTTATTCAGATTCAGCAAGGAAAGTTACAGTAACTAACAAGCAAATCAGCATATACGATGTAACTTTTCTTTTATTCAGATGCAGGCCTGTTTCAGGTTACAGAAACATTAATATAAATCTGATAAAAGTGATGCCTTTTTTTAAACATCAGTTCTGGCATAAAGGTGACAACCCAATACTTGTTAACCATATATAGCCAAAAAATGTTTAGGAGACATTGGAACCCAACAAATGCCAGTTTTTCAAATCTTAAAGGTATAATGAAGGACTGATTTTGAATTTTTTCTTTCTGTATTCTAAGGATGATGGTCAAAGAGATACTATACTCTGTTTACTCTAACTTGTCCTAAAATTTCCATGTCACAACCTCCCATGTTGAGTTATAACAGTGGACTCATTATATTATGATAGTAGTCACGAAGTGCTATGGAAAAGTTGTAGAACCACAGTATTGTCGTATTCTGCCACTGAACCACGTGAAATAAGCTGCAAAAGGATAAAACTCTGGGTCAAGTTAAGGTAGAAGGAGTATAGTGATAGATGCTCCCATTGTGTTCAATTGCTTCTTGTGTTGGCGTCGTTCTCTAGGTGGATTAGGAGATTTCGCAACACCTCTTCTTTAGCGATTTATTCTGTGCATTACACCTTAGTATTCTCTTGTATGTTATTGATGCAAACTATGTCAGTATTAAAATGATGTAAGTAAAAGACTAGGGAATTTTATTGTGTACTATGTATTAAGTATTGTGAGATGTTATGGCCGTGTGGAGAGGATGGAGCATGACAAATTGACTAGAAGAGTGTATATGAGTGAGTTGGAGAGAGAGAAGAGAAAGGATAACCAAAGATGGAGCAATGGAGTGGAGAGATAAATGAGAAAGAGAGGTGTGTGTGCTAGAGGAAGGACAGCCTAATGGCAAAGGGCATGACGACGTGGAGGCGATTTTTTGTGGCCATTCCATACGAAGCAAGACGCCTGATAGTAGATAGATAGAATATGAAAAATAAATAGCTTGGAAGAGGTGCTACGAAATCTCCCATGCCACGTAAAATACAGTTCATAGGGTTATGTGAATTTTCAGAACACTGCCATTACTGCAGCTTTAAGGCTCTGTGTGTTTGTTTCGTGGATACTGGAAAAATACAGAAACTTGCAATGACGATCACTTAAGTGCGTGTGCTTATGAATGATTTTAGAGCAATATACACATAAGACAAATGACGATCTCTTAAGTACATGTGTATAGGCCCTATGGATGATTTTAGAGCATTATTCATAAAAAAAAAAAGTGAAACCTGTTTACGTCTTCGTGGGTAATATTACATGGTGTCATTTCAGAGCTTTCTGATCACGAGATGCCTTTGGAGGCTTAGTGGTGAATGTACTTTAAAATTAATCTGAAGTGTTGACATGGTTTAACTGAGAAATCAAAAACTATTTAAAGCATAATGTCACAGTAAATAATATCTAGTGTGCGTGATACCAGGCACTCATAAGATAGCCTGCTTTATGTACACGAGTTGAAACAACTGTGCCAGGTAAATAAGTGACATTATTGTTCTGCAAGTTTGATGGTTCTTTTAAGTGTTCTGGTTCGTACAGATCAATATTTTTCACAAAAGTATGTTTCATTTACCATGTATTGTACATTTATATCCACTACTTTCTAGTACCTTTACCAAAATTTCCATTGGCTACAAATTGAACGTGATATATGTCCAATCATGTTGGCACTGTATGATGGAATGAGCCAACCACCGCAAGATGTTACACAATATAGAAACACATTTTGAGTTTGTATTCATGTCTAATGCCTCCGCTTTCAAAAACCCAAATCACCATGATGTTGAAGAAACGGTGCATCAGTAACAGAAATAATTGATAGTGTACTACGGTAATGTATTTCGTTATTATCAAGATTGTGAGATTTGAAAGCCACCAGAAAAGTGTTCCAGTGCTGTAATGCCTTTTTTGTTACTTTTTTTTTTTCGTTTGACTGATGGCAATTCTTTTGACTGGACGAAGTAATCCAGTTGGAAACTAAATGAAAATCCTATATGTACGAATAGCAGAGAAATGGTTACATATGTAGTTTTTATTGAAGCCTTAGCCTGATAGGTTGTATCTTAGCAGAGAAGCGAAAGAATTATTTTTACAGACAAAACAACAGTAATAGAAATGTGCCAGCAGTAACTATTAAGTCATGTCACTGTAATGTTAGAATTTTTAAAGAGATACCAGGATAATCCGTTCGGGTTAATACTGTGAAACGAAAAATGTAAACAGCATCCAAACAATACTCATATCAAATCCTGTTTGTAAATTAAGTCAAAATTATACTCTTGTGTTACATGCTGTATAACCAGAGTACTGCAGTCAAGAAAATCAATTGGATTATATTAGCCTGCTTGTAATATATGTATTGTGATTGTTACATTTTCTTAGTTTATGTACTCATCCCTTCACTCCAGTGACGTGTATATGTCTGAACCTTGCTACCGTCAGATGGTTCTTAATTCAGCTTGGGAGATAGCATTTCAAACTGTAGAGGCGGGATAATACACTTCCTTTACCGCCTCGCTATAAGGCAACATCCACACCAAATGCTTAATGGCCCCGGTGGGTATGTTGGGAGAGGGTTGAGGAGTGTTACATTACTGTAACCCATACACGGTTGGGGGGGAGCGTGGGGGGCGTACACCCCTTATTTTCGGCAAACTAATCATATTAAAAAAGCATTGTTATTTACCAAAATAAATATATTAAATAACTTATCGCACTTGCATTTGCCTGTATTATTTATTGTATTACCATGATTGAAAAGATAACATAAAAGTGAATTTTTATATTTTGATTGCTTAAGTGCATGAAGCAGTAATTCTGCTAGGAATCACGCCCCCAGACCTTTTTGAGAGCGCTGGAGCCGGCCCTGCAAGCGGCTCTCCTGGATGCAGGTGAGAAGTTATAAAGATTACAGTGCCTGAACATCCGGCTGCAACTCCCTATGTTACCAAGCATTTGGTGTGGACCCGACCTAAGATCTTTGCCCTAAGCTTAACAGAACCATCACGAGGTAACAAGAATCAATCCACAAATGAGGTCACTGGGGTCAAGGAGCAAATACCTCCTCGTTTAAGGAACCTCGCTACCACCTCTTTCTTAGCGATTATTTTTGGATACGGCTCGTTATTATCAGTTTATACTTATACGTTACAATGAGTATGGTGGTATTTGACTGATTTAAATGACACAGACGAGGATAGTAAGCATAATAAATCACTTAGAGAGAGATGTTAGAGAGCTTCTTTAACCGACGAGAATAAAGGCCTGAGAGATAGCGAGTCTGGCTAGGTTTGTAAATAGTTTAGGATGTTCCAGAGTAGATGAGCGTATGGTCAGATTCAGCAGTTTTATTTTTTAGTTAAATTTAATACGATGTCTGATCAATTGGGCCTTTGAAGTGACTATACATTATTATTTCGCTTCAGGCAGGGGATGTACTGTACGTGTCCTCTTATTCTTTTGTTTATTTAGTTTTGAAGGAAAAAAAACCTAATTTTTTCATAGAGAAGCTGGAGCTGTTCGTATCCCCTTCACCGTGGAAATTGCTCCAAAGCATAAAGGAGTGAGACCCAATAAATAAACAAATAATAAATGATAAAGAAAAAACAGACTATAAACTAAAATGAAATCGATAACTGGTAGGCTGCTATTCAGCGTCTGGGAGGGAATGAAGTGAATTTTTCACTGTTCTCATGTGGTTCTCAAACTTATGTTTTAATATGTGATTTGCTGTTAGTTTTCAGTATATACAGTATATGTATACAAATAGGCGGTGGTTGTTTTATTTTTCCACCGAGAGAGGATTTGTTTGTACAGCATATCAGTGTGTGTGTGTGAAAGAGAGAGAATACTCGACGCAGAGGAAGGCCCACTAGCAAACACTAGGATGGCAAAGGACATGGCCTGGTGGATAACAATCATAGAAATCAGGCGTGGTGCCCAAGGATAGCCTATAGACGGGGATTTTGAGGTTATAATATCCCGTAATGAGGCCTATCTTCCCCCACACTAACCCGAGGAAGGATGGTAGGTGCCTTCATGGAGTAGCTACAGTGTTACACAAGGATGTAGTTCATTTGCTTTAACTTGAAGATATTAGTCTTTTAGAAGCTTTCATGAGAAAATAAGACAGTACTACAGACAATCTTACTTTTTCCGGTATATTTTTGTGATAAGTACCATATTCTAGTGTTAATATCATAGCTTTAAAGATGGATGTGGCAATTTTTCGTCAAGTTAAAGTGAAGAGTAGAGTGCCCATCGACAGAAAGGAAGATATTGTAACTACAGGGCCCCGTTTAGTAGTTTAAACAATTAATAAATGATAGAACGGCTGCTCTTCTTTTTGTAACTTACGCGTCCATGAGACAATTTTAAGGCCCAGGGCAAGTTATTACATTGGCCGTATTGATCACCCAAACACCAAATAACTCTCAGCTGACTGTCGATTACCCACAGCGGTATCTTATCAGACTCATTTATCCTTTAGCTACCATACTTACTGCAGGTGGCGTTCCTCATGCCTCGATTCCTGATTTCAGCGTGATGACAATTGCACATCCTACTTATCACTGAAGAATTTATACTTCCCCCGTACCTCACCAACAACCCTGTCAACATGTACAGCTGTATCCATTAATTCACTGACCTCAGCCTCACCAACTCATCCTAACTATGAGATCTCGGGCTAAATTCCCAGGCTGAACACTCACAATTGAGAGATGTGGATCAAATTCTTGGGTTGACCACCTCCCGTTGTAATAGTCTTAGATTATTTACAATTTTACACTAATCACATTATTATCTAGGACTGAAAATACTTAAATGGAAACAACATGATACCTTCGGCACCCCTGTTATGCTCGGGCAGAAAGCAGAGCAGTCCAGGGGTTAGTTTTTGCGCTTTGGTTAAACCTAATTATGTCATGCTCTCACAAAAGAAAATTCATACGGCCCGCCATACAACTCAAGTCTTGAACCAATGACAGTACCTAACTTTACATACATTTTGAGGCCTGTGACATATTACTGCTATCCACAAATGTGAAATTAAAGAAAGTTTTAAGGGAGTTAATTATGTAACAGAAGAAAGAAAACTGAGGACGCTGAATCATAGGAAAATAATTGTCCAAAAAGCCCAAACAAACTAATAACAAAAAAGTGGCAGGATATGACAAAAAATATTGAAAATAGAAATGTGTAAATATTCAAGGTATGACAAGCATAGAAATGAGGGATGACAATTTTGACAGATCAGTGAAAGACAAGCAACCATCAGGTGGGCAAGACTGTCAGCTGGTGAACCATAACAAACGTCAGTCACTCGTTTCTATCCACACTTCCGCCCCTCACATGTCAGCGTGGGTCCCTTCTCGCGGCTCCTCTCGTCATGTCATTGTACAGTCCTGCCACTGAAGATACCTGGTGAGGTGTAGTGATGGAGCAGACGATGATTTCGTGTGGTTAATTCTCCCTATTGGAATCTTAACTAAGGCTAGAGACCATTCAATCCTAGGAGGTCATATATGTCACTTTGACATCTCCAGACGATTTTATTCTGCTGAGGAAAGATTGCTCGAAATGGAGAGATTATTATCAACCTTCATTAACTCCTTGTTTATGAGAGGCCGGTAAAATTAGTTTTAGCCAAAAACGAAAATACGAGATTTTGATCCATTTTTTCCGTATTTTAGACCATTCAAAGACACTTTTCTTTACTGGCATTTTCATTGCAAGTGATTTTTATTTAACTATTAAAGATAAACTTTCAAGAGTTAAATAAAAAAAAAAATTGTGACAAAAATGCCTTAGAAGAAGTGTGTCCCAGAATTGTCCAAAATGTCAAAAAAAAAAAAAAAAAAAAAAAAAAGATCATTCCTAGGCTGCATTAGATCCTGTAGTAAACCAGGACAGAACACGCAGTCGGGTAGGATACAGACATCACTGAGATGAATTAGTAGTTTCAGACAAAATGATATTCTGAATATGACAGTTGCAAAATTTTTAATGATTTTTTATCTGCTTTGAAGAGTTTTGATCAAATTACAGTTTGGAAAAAGTTGGGTAAATTTACGTTTTACTTTACGCAGCAGAAGGACCTTATCAGTTCAGTTCCTATTATTTCAGTTTGTTTCCTGTGTTTTTCTGACTTTTTATTTTTTTTTTCATGGTGGTAAACAATTGTTTTCAGTTGACTTTTTTCACCCCTGTTATCATCATGTTCCATATGCCTCACCAGTGTTTAGTGGTGGGCTTACTAAAACTTACCCTAATTGTGGTTAAGTTAGGTTAGGTTAAATTTCTAGGTTAGGTTAGGTTAAAATGTAAGGTTAAGAGGTCTACTAAAAGGCAACCGGTATATATGTTGAAGTAAGTGTCCACCATTACACTTGTGAAACATTTGATACAGCAGAAGGAACATACGGTACCGATAAATATAAGCAATAGCGAAAGAAGGTTAACATGAAACAATCATTTACCACCCCTGAAATAAGCAGAAAAATAGAAAAACTATCAGGAAGAACTGATTTGATAAGGTCTTTCTGCTTAACATAAAATGTATGGTATGTTTACCAAAAGTTTTGTAAGGCCATGCCTCAGCTAAGAATCTAAGTACTGTACTTTTTTGTAATGTAAATAATTATAAAAGTGTTGTAGAAATATAATTAGTTACTGGTAATCCACAAAAAATAACAATCCTGTCAGAACTCATTCCAGCAAGAAATTTGGAAACACCACCTGATTACTAGTACTCATATTTTATTTTTACTATTTTTTTTTTTTTTTTTTACCCTTTCTTACCTGACAACCTTGCCTAACACAGACCATAGCTGAGCATCCTTGCTATTGCTGACCAGTAATCAACCAAATATTCATGGCACTGGCTTCATCTATCTATCTATCTATTGCCAGACGCTATAATCCCGTAAGGGGTGGCCATTTGACTCTGAGTTATTTGTTTTACAGGGAGGCTTCAACCACTGTAATTAATATTCATCAGGGACTCATAGCAATGTGCTATGTTGACCTGTTACGGTATTGGTTGCAGCCTGACCCATGCATGCTGGGAGTAACTGAAATCCATGCATTAAAATTTTATCTCATGTAGGTCCATGTAGTTGGTGATAGGAAAACCATAGGCGAAAAGTGTCAGCTAACTGTTGAAGTGACCTTTAGGGTGAGTAAAATTACATACCAGTAGAGTATTGCATTTACTAAAGCCTCATTAACCCCTCACCACAATTATCTATTTTTTTTATTTTATTTTATTTTGTGATTACTGTATTCAGTATTAGATGCTAAAGTGGTTAATGATGGTCTGTCTGATTACCAGTTTTGCAGCAACTCATAGTGTTCTTTTAAATTAGGGATGCCCGTAGCTACAGCTCTGATATTTTTTCACCTCATAGGTATCAGTTTTTAAATACTGTAGCCACCATACAGTACCATACTGCATTAGCCCCGTCACTCACATGGTGCATTTTATTTTATTGCTGCTACTTGTACATCATTTTATTCAAATTGGAAAAGTCTTTTGTGTTGGACGTGTTAGTGAAGGCTGTATACAGTATAACCTTTCCAATTTGAAATGACTTGAGATTTGAATAAAATTTTTCCTGGATAGCAAGAACAGAATAAGATATCATAGTGAAGGGGTTAAAAAATCCTCATGTGTCTTGTGTATGAGTACTGTATATATATACTGTAGATATATATATAATGTTTATGATGCAGTTATTGTATACAGTCATACTTTGTTTTTACTGATTTGAATGTGCTAGTGTTGCACATTTGCAGGTGAGTAAACCATCACAAAATCCACCTTTCAAAGGTGTGTATTGTGATGATGTAATAAATGAAATTTAATGCTAAATTTTCAGAAAATACAAAACAGACAGATATATTTTAATGTCAGATATCATACTTAAATTGTGATTGTGGGGGCTGTTTTAAATGGGTGTTCATTATTCTTAGATTTTTTTTTTCATAGGTGTGTCTGTTTTGTAACAGCAGCAAAAAACCAGGGATGACTGTAATGTGAATGTTTTGTTATGGTGAATGCACAAGTCACTCATCTTTCAAGGTGTCTGTCTTAAGCCCGATAGGAAAATGGAATGTGCTTTTTCTGACTGTACTTACCTACTGCTTTTATGTGATTTAATGTACGTAATGCCACTCAACCAAGCGCTATGCTTCTCACAACTTATGTTTTCTGGCTACACTTCACCATTCACCCATTGCTTCACCCTTACCCTACTTTTGCATTCCACCTTACTAACAAATGCATAGATGTATCATCATCATCATTTTACTCCTTTACTTCTTGGCACATCCCGGCACTTTCTTTTGCTTGCCTCCTGCACTCTCACCTCTTACTCCAACATTTTCAGCCACACTTTCCCACACACCCCTCATAGTCTCATATGTACAGACAGTAGAGTCATATTCTGTTACTCACACCTCTCATTTTTACAGTGTTTTACACGTCTCTCTCATC
>JAGKTI010004337.1:11998-33004 GCA_018397915.1 Birgus latro
TTAGCCCCTCACTTGTACAAACTAGACCACATGCACACCTCCTAACTGACACTGCCTGGGTGGGGGGTGGTACAGGCTGGTAGACTTCCGAGGGACAGAGGGTGCGGTGCGGGAGGTGGCGGAGGCGCTGCAACAGAGGAGGCAGGCGGGAGTTGGCACCGTCACTCATGCCCTCCTGTCCAGCAAGCTCAGGTCCTCCATCCCACAGGTAGGTGCAACAGCTGGTAGGATTGGTAGGAACATAGGTAGATTTTTAGGACCACCATCCCAAAGGTAGGTGCAACAGCAGGGAAGGTAGGCAGGTGGTAGGAATGTAGGTAGGATGGTAGGAGAGTAGGTAGGGTTTCAGTAAGGCTTTCAGTCAGCTGGGCAGGAATGTGATAAGAGTAAATAGAAATTGTAGAAAGTAGTAGTGGAAAGAAGGTAATGGTAGGAAGATATCAGGAATTCCAGGAAGACAGGCAGGAAAGATGAGATCATAAGTAAAGGAAATAGAATGTAGCTAGGAGAGAAGTAAATGAGATAGGAGTGTAGGTAGGAGAGATCAGAAGGCAAGCAGAAAGGGTGGTAGGTGAGGTTTCAGAATGAGCTTATAACAGTAAGTCCTCATTGTGTCACCTCTCTGTATATTCATTTTATATATTGAGTTGACAGCAGTTAAAAAATATATAACTGTATTAATTAAAGTTGTAGTGCTACCTAATTTCCGTTGTGAAATGTTTGGAAAATACTGTAATGTTTTGGTATCCATCTCTTTGATGAATTAGGACTAGCAGAAGGAGTGGGAACTGGGCATAGAGTTGGATGAGCATGTTTTCTCTTTTTTTGCTTTGCTTTTTTCCTGTCAGCCCTTTTGAGATTGTGGTGCTTTATTATTATTATTGTTATCATTATTATTATTATTAGTAGTAGTAGTATTATTATTATTATTGTTATTCTGGTGGCTGTACACTCCCTCTTCTGCCTTTCTTCCCTTCATTCTTTCCTCTTCCTTCTGCCTATGGGTGACCCTGCAATGACCCTGTACACCAGGAAACAATTTACTATGCTGGGTGGTAGCCATATAAGCAAATAATGTTGCCTAGTGGTTTAGTGGGTAATTAAGGT
This sequence comes from Birgus latro, assembly GCA_018397915.1. Taxonomy (NCBI): domain Eukaryota; kingdom Metazoa; phylum Arthropoda; class Malacostraca; order Decapoda; family Coenobitidae; genus Birgus; species Birgus latro. Next base: position 13,106 of record JAGKTI010004337.1, read on the forward strand.
GCTCCAATCGGATTGAGCTTGCATAGGTTTATATCCAAGGAGTGGTTGGGGATTATTGCTCATGTAATGCCAGTTAGGGATGAGTGAGGCTGGTCACTTTCATCTTAAATGTCAGGACCAACTTGCCTAGCCCCAGGCTTCTACGCTCCTCATGGGGCAGCAAAGGATTGGATGATGGATGGATGGATTATTATTATTATTATTATTATTTTTATTATTCTCTCTTCCTTCTTTCCATCCTTCCTCTTTTGTCTTTCTTTCCTTCATTCTTTCTTCTTCCTTCTGTCTACGGGTGACTCTACACTGAGTGACAAGCCAAATGGTTTCCTGTACACCAGGAGACCATTAGCTGTGCTGGGTGGTAACCATATTACCGGATTTTGGCGCCTGGTGGTTTAGTGGGCAATTAAGGCACTCCAGTCAGATTGAGCCAGTGCAGGGTTATATCCAAGCAGTGGTTTGGGTTTATTGCTCATGTAATGCCACTCAGAGATGAGTGAGACTGGTCACTCTCATCTTAAATATCAGGACCAGCTGGGCTAGCCCTGGGCTTCTACACTCCCAATGGGGCAGTAGTGGATTAGATGAATGACTGAATGAAAATTATTACAGTATTATTATTACTGCTAAGCATTTTAATAAGCTCGTGGTGATAGGTGGGGGCACCCATCATCCACTCACTTGATGTAGTGCCGCCTACTTCTTCCTTGTTGTCTGTCTTTTTTTCTTTCTGTGTCTCTCTTCTCTTCCTTTTTCTCTTATCATTCCTGTCACTATTCATTGCTTATTCTAGTCATTGTACATTAATCCTGTTTGGTCAGGTGGCTAATGTAATCACTGGTGGTGGCCGTATCGATACCAAAATGCATCCAATACCAACTGTTTATCTGCAAGTATCAATACTGATGGCTAGATATCGATTACTGTGGGAACTAAAATAGATTTTCCAATTAACTGAAAACATATTTTCAAAAATACTACAGTATTTCATTGGGAAGTGATGATTTTAAGATTTATCAGTGCACTGAATGGCAGTTTTGGTGCTCATGTTCCCCTAAAATAGTGGTTGTATAATTAGTTTAACCTAGACTGAGCCCATTGAGTAATTTTTAGGTAGTTCATCGGACTGAAAAGGTATTAATTTTGAAACTGCCTAGCTATCAGTATCAGTAATCAGTACCACCGATACTGGCTAACAGAGTTATCGGTATCATATCTAAATGTAATCCCTGGCATTGCCCATCACTAGCAATCACTTAATAAATGTCGGAAAACTCCTCCTCTGTTGGAACCGGACAGTGAGTGGGGACATGTGGTAACTGCCACTGAACACAGGGATACCATGTCTCTACTGGCCAACCAGGCAACTCTGACCATTCAGCAGGGAGGCAGGCAGCCATTTCTGCCCAGCTGGTGGGTTACGTTATTTTACCAGCACGTGGCTCGGCTCGAGAGGGGGGCCAGGTGGCTTTGACCATTTTGTAGTGAGGTGGACAGCCATTTCTCCTCAGCTTGTGGATTAGGGTCTGTATTATTTGCGCGTGACCATTAGCTCCAAGTGATCTGGGAGGCTGGGGGTCTTTGAACGTTCAGTGAGGAGGCAGACAGTCATATTTGCCATATTTGCTCAGCTTGTGGGTTAGCGGTCGGTAGCATCCGAGTGATCCGGGCAGCCAGGAGACTTCGACCATTTGGTGAGGAGGCGGACGGTCATATTTGCTCAGGTAGTGGTTTAGGGTCTATTACCCTCGCTTGGCCAGAGAGGTTGGCCGGCCGCCAAACCAATTTCTTTGAATTTTTAGGCCGCCCAACCGGCGATGTTGGAAATGTTATGTTTGGGTATGGAAATACTGTAATAGAGCCAAGGCCTAATGTTTGGATATGGAGCATCCAGATTATCGAGTGATTACTGTAGTGTCTTATTTAGGTGTGGTATTGGTGGGAGCAGTGCTAATGAAGGAGCCTTTCATATTGTGGCACTGATACAATTGGGTGTTGGAGCTACCTGGTTATACAAACATCCCTCATCTCCCTCCTTATGCCCCTAGACTGTTGGAGAAGGGCAGCCTTAGCCTACAGTCCACCGGGTACATGTTACAGATGAACTTGGGGCTACAACTGTTAATGCTACTGGTGGGATTGGGGAGTGACAGTCAGGATCATAGAAGGTGGAAATTAAACTAATTATGAGAGCAAGTAGTCATATATAGTAGAGTAATTTGTTTGGGGGTGGTTAGTGGTACTTTAATGTGTACGTTTGCAACAATATCAAGTGGAAAAAAATAATCTTAATATACTCCTTTCACCTTAACATGGCCCAGAATTACATCCATGTGCATATTAGGGTAGTTTATGTAGCATAATGGCAGAATCAGACAGTGTTATGGCCTGGGAACTGCTTCATGGTTCTTTTTCATGATAACTACTGTATTCTTGTATTAAAACTCAGTATCAAAGGTAGAGAAGTGACATGTTTAGGCCAAGTTAAAATTAAATGAGTACCATATAAACAAGGTAAGAGACAGATTGATTTACTCTCTAGTACTGTATATGCCTGAGCCACTGTTTTTGTAAAGTACTAACTGCATATACCTGCACTGCTTTTTGTATTATCCAGTAGAGTTACTCTTTCTTTAAGCAAACACCTCCTGCATGACTGCACTTCTTTCTGCATTATCTAACAGCATGCTAAATAACTTTACTGCTAAGTACCTTTGTCTTAACTACAGCTCGTCAGCTTAAATTGTTAAGAAGCCATTTAGTGCTAAGATTAGTCAGTGTTGTGTAATTTAAAGGGTATACTTCCCTTTCCCTCCGCTGTACCTCTATTAGTTGTCTTTTCTGACATGAATAAATTGTGGACAATTCTCTTTACATAGTTATCTTTTCTGTTTATTATTTTTATTATTTATATATTATATTTATTATTCACATTATTATCATTATTATTATTATTATCATTATTATTATTATTATTATTATTATTATTATTATTATTATTATTATTATTTTGCATTCTCCTCAGTTCAGCAACTTAACCTTTCATGCACAACACTATAATTACATATCCCTTGTCTTGCATTGCTTCAGCAGGGTTCAAAGTATCACGTGCTGATCTCCAGTCCAGTGATGTATGACTTATTATGTTTTTGCAGTTCCTGATGATTTTTTGCATCATGGGAGAAACATCTTGGACTGGAAGCTTGCTTCAAGACTTGCTTCTAAGCTGAAACAAATCATTTACAGGCAGCAAGAAAAGGAAAATGTCAGATTTAATGGACTTAGCCCCTTATGGTCAGATCTACCTATAAGTATTTTACTCTAGCTTATGCCAAACAGTTTTATTCTGCTGAGCGAGTCATAGGAACCTGAGAACATAAGCCACCTTTTGTGCCACTTCCACTTAAGCGGATAGTTCTATTCAACAAGGAGTTAGACATAGGATCCTGTGAGTGTTAACTTCATCTTGGCCCACCTCCAGACTGAACAACAAGTGCACCGGCTGCTAGAGCGTCTGGACGAGTGGGAGCTGCGGGACCTGACACCAGCCGAACACGAACGTCGCACCAGACTCTGTGAGGGGCTACTGAGTGCCCTGAAGAGAGCAGACATGGATTTCAACTCGTAGGCTTCTGCTGTACTTTACTTGAGTATTACATAGTAGAGAGAAACACCCTGACATGGGGACCAAGCAGTTTAGTTACATGATTATACAAATACCCCTCAGTCCTCTGCGTACTCCCAGGAGGGAAGTTGGTAGACTGCAGAAACTGGGCATCTTTAGCCTGCTGTCCACTGGGTTCATGTCCATATGAACCTGGGGTTGCAGCTTCTATTACCTGCACTGCTACGTATTAACCATTTCATTCCAGTGATGTATTTTTTAAATTTGTAAATGCTTGTAGATAAAATGCCAGCTGGATGGATTAGATATAACCTTCTTGAACTCCTTCATTACTCAGAACATCTTTTGAACTGAATAAAAGTGTCTGTCTGTTGCAAGAATAAACTACAGGAAGATGTTATCATGCTAAAAAGGTTAACCTTTTTTTGTGAATGGTACCACACAGCTCTTAGTACCGGTAGTTTAGTCTGTTCTAGCTAATGGCAAATGATTTTGTTTATCTGACTGAGATATAGGAGCCCGAGAATGTCAGTACTGGTACTATTAACCCTCTTGTGGTCAAGATGGCTCTAGTACTCTCTACTGTTTAGTATGTCTATGACTGAACATCATAATCTTGGAAGAGATGGCCACAAACATACCAGTATTACCTCCAATTAATGCCAGATGGTTTTCATTAGTTTAGAGCAAGTCACAGGAAACAGAGTGATAATACATCACATATGATGATGCTTGCAGACGGCGATACCAGGCTTCTGGACCTGGTGTTGGCGGTTGGAGGATGGATGATGATGATGAGGCACTGGAGGGTACCAGTCACCTCAGCACAGGGGAGCTGAGACAGGAACAACAACATCTTCTGCAGGGTGAGTTTTTGGCTGTGGGGATGGTGGTGTGAGGGTGGGGGAGTTTGGTGTGAAATACAGGATCATACTCTGAATGGCTTTAAAAGACTGAGTAGCACTTTTTCCTTAGCAGTATGGTTATTACACCTTGTCATTCTCTTGTATGTTACTTACATCTTATTTATGTTGACATAGTTTTTTGCATCAGTAACATTCAAGAGAATATTGAGGTGTAATGCACAGAATAATTCGCTTTGGAAGAGATGTTACTAAATCCCCAAATTCTCTTAGAGCTAATGTACTGATTATTATTATTATATTTTTATTTTATTTTTTTTGAAGTTTTATTGTTGTTATTGAACTTTTAAAGTCTGTGATGTGATGTGATGTTGCTGTTGCCCTAGGTTCACCTGAGTGTGAACATGGCATTTTCCTGCAGTTTATCCTTCTCATTTTGTAGTATTGTGAGGGAGATGAGGGATGTTTGTACAACTAGGCAGTGGAATCTCCTGGAGATATCAGTGCCATGTAAAGACAGCCCCCTCCAGCACTCTGTGATGTGTGCAGGCAAAATGCTGCTTTAACTGGCACTTATTTTTAGTTCATGATTGAAGGGTTACAAAATCAGTCTTTTCTTCCTCTAAAACAACTCCATAATGAACCAAGAGGAAGTTATTACAAGACTAAGTGTTAATTCATCAACAGTATTACAAAACAACTTTAAATGAAGACAGATTGTACAGTATCTTTTTTTTGTTCTAATTTTCCCTTAGATAAGTTAAGAATTGTCCAGTATTAGGTCATTCATCATTGCCCTATAAGTTGCCACCAGGACTGACTCAGACTGGTGACCTATTGTTTTTTGCACCCTCAGAACAGGATGCTGGGCTGGAGGCTCTCTCACGTGTCATCTCCTCACAGAAGCGCATTGCCTCTGCCATCCACGATGAGGTGGAGGGACAAAATGGTGTGTAGAAAGATTATTTATCTATCTATCCATTATCCAGCAGGAGTGTAGGGGCCTGAGACTGGGAAGCTCATTCTTTCAGTTGTCAAGCAGTGAGTTGGCCTTGAATGGTATTATGTGAGCAAGTAACCCTAGCCACCCCTCTGAAGTAGACCCCTATGAACCACATCCAGCTGAATTTCTAGACATACTTAACGACCAGGCATCTAAAAAGTCATACAAGGGCAACAGAGCTAATGCACTACATCATTACACAGCACAAAAGCCCACTCTGAATCTCCAGCGTGCAAGATTATTCAGGATTGTGGAGATGATAGACTGCATTATATCAATGGCACCTTTTATTTTTCTTTCTTGCTGCAACCAGATTATTTTTATTCAGCTTGGAAGGCTGCATCTCAACCCTCCAAAATGAAAAGGCTATCCTATTAATAAGAATTTTCTGGAAATAACGGGAATAAATGACAGTCATCATAGTGAAGGGGTAGGTGAAGTCTATAACTTACTCTTCCAGTTCAGGAAGGCTGTCTTAATCGTAATCATCTGGAGACAGCAGCAATAAATGAAAAGGGATATCATTGTAGTGAAGGGATTAACGGACTCTGTTTCTGCGTTTTGCATATTCTTCATCGCAGAGAGGTAATCATACCTTCCTTTATGTATCCCTGATGTCTTTGCGTTAGTCCTCTGAACGAAAATAGTCATGGAGAATTGTTGGCAAGGCTTTGAGATTACTTATTCATTTTTGTAGTGATCTGGCAGGAAATATTGTAGCGATTCAACTGGATGTGTCCCTTCAGGGTTCAGTCCCAGGGATGGTTGGAACATATTGCTTGCAAAATACTGCTTAAGTGTGAGTAGTGACTGCTCTTTTCACTTTAAATGCCTGGACTGAGTAGCCTAGCCACAGACCCCTTCACTCCTGATAGGGCAGCACAGGATTGGATGATGGATGGATGGTTTAGCCCTCAGCAAGAGGTAGGAAGATAGTTGTTTTTTCTAACCCTGTTTGTGTTATATACTGATTCTGTCAATTCATTGACAATACCATGTACGGCAAGGCCATGGTATTAGTTGCTTTTATTTGATGTTCCTTTTTGTTAAATTCTAGAATAAATTGCAGAGGGAGTCACTGTTAATTATATTTATTACATTACTTTCCTTCATTCTTTTCTTATCCATCTGCCTACAGGTGACACTACACTCCTTCTTCTTTCTTTCTTTCCTTCTTTCTTTCCTCTTCCTTCTGCATTTGGGTGACTCTACAGTGAGTGACAGCCAGATGGTTTCCTGTACACCAGGAAACCATTTGCTACACTGGGTGGTAACCTTACAACCAAATTTTGACACCTGGTGGTTTAGTGGGTAATTACGGAGCTCCAGTCGGATTGAGCCGGTGAAGGTTTATATCCAGGAAGTGGTTGGGGTTTATTGCTCATGCAGTGCCACTCAGGGATGAGTGAGGCTGGTCACTCTAGTCTTTTTAAATGTCAGGATCAACTTGCTTAGCCCCAGGCTTCTACGCTCCTCATGGGGAAACGTAGGATTGGATGATGAATGAATGAATTGTAAAGATGAATTGGCAGTTTGGTTTAGAGTACCAGTTGTGTAGAAAACATTGTGATATTTAGGAACAGTTCCCTGACTTACAATATAATGAGGACTGATAATTAGTACATTAGTTATTTCTGGTCTATGGCTTCATCATGCAACTCTAACTCTTCTCTTACTACTTCTTTCTGGTTTATAATTTTGTCATGCAACTCTGCAGTCATATTTTTGTGCCATTTGTCAGATTTACTGGATGATATAGCAGGGCAGACAGACAACACACGCAACAGGCTGGTTGATGAAACCGACAACATCACTACAGTCACCAAGAAGTTACGAACATGGCGTGAGTATATGGGGAGACGTAAGAGAGCGTATTAGGGAAAGAAGTCAGTATTATGGGAGATTAGATAGGTACAAACATGGCACGAGTATGTGGTGGGACATGAGAGAGCATTCTAGAGAAATAAGCCAATATTATGAGATTTTATAGATTATATAGGTATGAATGTGGCATGAGTATGTGGGGAGACATGAGAGAGCATGTTGGAGAAAGAAGCCAGCATTATGAGACATTAGATAGGTATGATCATGGCATGAGTATGTGGGAAGACATCAGAAAGCATACTAGAGAAAGTACTTAATATTATGAGTTGTTATAGAGAGTTTATATTGGTACAAACATGACATGAGCAATTGGGGAGATAAGAGAGAGTATACTAGAGAAAGAAACCAATAATATGAGAAATTAAATGGATATGTACTTGGCCTGAGTATGCAAGGAAATGTGAGAGAGCATACTATAGAACGAAGTCATTGTTAGTAGAAATTAGATAGGCATTTTGTAAGTTCAACCACTCAAATCAGATGATCTATTCTATTAGTTTGTTTTTGCTATCTCCAGATGACCCTGTTCAGAGTAGGACACACCTTTTGAACTGGAAGGGTTAGATTTAAGTGTCCTTCATCATCCCCTTGAATATAAGAGGTGTGTTCTTAGTTCATGTAATCTTCAGGAGATATGTTTGTTTATATTAAAGACCATGTTCCATGTTTGAATGTGTAGGTCATTTCACCCACTGGCAACTCTTCATGTGTCACAATCTTCACCTGATAGGATGTGGAAGGAATCAAAGTGTTTGTTTTGTCATTGTTCTCACTGCAGGGCATAACAGCCTGATGGACTACAGGCATAAGTTGCCCATCTGTTACAGTCCATCATCATCTTTTCATAGGATAGAGGGAGTTGAGGGACATTTGTATCAATGAATATTGGAGCCACCTGGTTATATCAATGCAGCTGTGTGTAGATGTACCTCTCCAATTCCAAAAATTGTCATATAATGTGCAGGTGATGAAATGTAGCCTTTCTTTAATTCCAGTGATCAAAACCAAATCCAGAAAAAGATAACAGATGTCACAGTTAGATTACCCTGAAAAGATGTAAGATGTCATAGTTAGATTACTTTTATAATGGTCGAGTTGCCTTTCATTAGACCTCTGTGCTTCATCTGAGGCAACACAAGATTGGATGATTTAGGATGGCATATAACTTAATTTTTTGGTTTAATTTTTTATTGTGATGTCATTGTATATGTTGCCTGATGCCGTATCCCATTTGCCATACCCTAAGAGTTTTGTAACAGCTGGTGTTTGTATTTCAGCATACTGGGTGGTAATCATCATCCTCTTCGTGGCCATTGTAATTATTCTGGTGGTGTGAGGCTGATGGCAGTGTTCGAGTGAGTCATCCATGCTTCCACAGAACTCATGGGTCCATTTGCTGGCAGGGTTAGGAGGCTTTCTAGCACCTTTTTCTTAGTGATTAATTTTACACCATAATATTTCATGTGTTAAGAGTATTTTATTTTTCATTAATGGATTATTGTTATTATTATTATTATTATAATTTTTAGTTATTCTTTCATATTCACAGCTTTTTATGCAGCAGTTTGTAATACTGTCACAGACGAGAATACAATATCACCATGCCATATGCAGATATTGTCAGGTAATTAATAAGTGCTAGAAAACCTCCAGTGACAGGATACGGCCTTGGACCCTCAGGTATCCATAGTGTTGTTGTGTTTTGGAGTGCTTTAGATGAATTTACACAAAATCAGAGAAGCATTGCACAAGAAGGGTTCGGTAATATTCTAAATCAGGGGTACAGTACTAAGCCTTTTCTTGTGAAGGGCTGAACTTTACATTTAGCAAGATTTAGCAGACCTCATTCTTCCTGTTATGGACATTTGTAAAAGCGAATGAGATAGCTGAAACATTCCAAGGGTAGTACAGGTATAACTCAAGATCTGTATGGTGTTAGTCTGAATATTCACTGTACTGTAACTGAATCATTACTGGTTATAATTTGGACACCATTGTATGTATTAAAAATGGGATATATTCATCATCATCATCATCATCATCCAGGCCCTCTTTCCCATCCTAGGGCAGGGTGAGGAGCAGCAGTGTCCAGACAGCCCAAGTTAGCCCAGTTCAATGGGCCATGCTTCTGTTCACTCATCATTCTAGCCCCCGAAATCCTGGCCCTATCTGACATGCCAAAAACTTACACCGCTTTCTGTGGCTTCATATAAACGTATTTGAAAAACTCAGTCTGGATGCCGTCACATTAAAAAAAGGTGCCAAATCCCTGATCATGCACTTCCCTCAACATTCATCCAGCCAGCTCAATCTCTTGTCAGTCCTCTAGCCTCACCAACTTCCATACCTCACTTCCTCACACACTCATCCACCATATCCCTCCACCTTTTCTTTGGCCTACCTGAATAGAAATTGCTACCAGTTCATTTTTGTCCTATAGGGGGTTGGTTGGGCATCCTTGTCCTAAATTATCAGTATAGTTAGTGATTTTCCCATGAACATTAATCAGTTATCTTCCAAATGTTCCTATGATACCAGTACTGACTAGGGAGTGTTAGGTAAGTTGTTTATGGCATCCATGTGATGGCAAAAATACCTGTATAGGGTAGAATCGTCAGACATTTTGCAGTAGCCATTGTGTGTGGTGTTGGAGTCTCTCATGCAAAGTACTGTATATCCAGTACTTTTTTGATGGACTGTACTGCAACAGTCAAAAGTTTACTGATACTTCCCTGCCAGTTATGGTGATGGAAGAGTGTAATACAGAGTACAGGTATTTTTATGCAAAAACAATACATGTATGGAGCACACAACATTAGAGTATGAGATGGAAGGATAATCCCTAATGCGTATAGAGGAATGAGAAATATGGGAGGCAGGACTAGCTGCTTGCAGGGGATTGTTGTCAGACTTTTTGTCTAGTGTGATAATGATGATGATGGCGATGATTGATGACGTACACAATTTTACAAGCAGTGTATAAAGACTGCATAGCTCATGGCTATACAAGTAATCTGTGAATGCTGCACACCTCAGTGCCTCAGATATTATTCTAGTGTTAAGAGAATAGTGTTTTTTTACCTGGAGTGCAGATATCTAGGTTGGGAAAAGATATATGGGTTATGATGGTGACATGACCAAGTTATAGTGAGTCCTTATGTTATTTTTATTTTTTTCCTTAAATGTGATTACTTTGACCTCTAGATGATTTTATTCAGTTGAAATGTTTTTTTTTTTTTTTAACTAATGGGGTTAGATACAGTATAAACTTCATTAACTCCTTCTACGAGATATGTTTCCTACGTTGAACAAAATGGTATGGAGGTAGCAAGAATAATCTTTTGTAAAAAATCAATGAGTTAAAACTTAGTATTCAGTAATCCCTCCAATATCTGATGTAATACTGCCAAAGGCATGTCCGAAAATTGGTTTTGTCCGGTTATTGGGCCTGAAGCTTCAGGACCGGTATTTATGGCCCTAACCCAGCCTAACTCAGCAAACCACCTACAAACCTCCCTAACAGACATGCATAGCACCTATTTAAGACCCTATTCACATAAGTAAGGGACACAAAGCATGAAATAAACAAAATGGAACCAGAGAATGAGGATTTAGAGGTGAGTATGGAAAGTATTTAGCAGTTTACAGCCTACTGAAACTCAAAAACATACATGAAAATCACTATGAAAATCACCTTTTTTAAGACCCTGTGCACACAAATAAGGGACACAAAGCATGAAGTAAATGAAATGGAACCAGAGAATGAGGATTTAGAGGTGAGTATGAAAAATATTTGGCAGTTGACAGTGTACTTACAACATGTCTGCGGTGGTTGTTATGAAGATTACCCCACCTTTAAGGCTCTGACAGTGGTGAAAACGCTCTTGAAGCACGTACAGTAATCCAGTGTTGTGCTGCACTTAATCCTTAGCACTGTGAATTATAATTGTTTAAACAAAAACGAGCATGAGCGCCAGCCATCCCGACGATTGTTTACTCTCGATGGTAGTTGAGAGGGAACTGGGGAGGGGAAGGGGAGCCTGGGGAGTAGGAGAAGCATACGTGAACACAGCTGTTCGGCACCGCACTCCAAATTCAAACTTACGGGTTTAAAAAATTGGATTTTTTTTTTTTTTTTAAAGCGTGGTTGGGGGGGTTCCAAACACCTGAGCCCACGCTGTCCGGACATTGGAGTATCTGTTTAGTGGGTGTCCGGATATTAGGGTGATTACTTGCAAAAACATTGTGTTAAAGTTACTGTACATTGTTTTTTTGTTTTTTTGTTTTTTACTTACAGCCTAAAATTGCCATACCACTTCTTTAAATGCTGAGTTGTAGCAAGATTGTTACACTCAGATATAATGCTAATCACAAAGAAGTCATATGGAAAAGATGCAGAGCCATAGCATTACAGTACAGTATTCATATTCTGCCTTTGATATGATGTGAAGTAAGCTGAAAAGGTGAAGTTATGGGCCAAGTTAAAGTAAAAGAACTATACTTGTAAAGATGATTGCTAGTTTCACCTATTTTACAGAACCAGTTTTATAGAAAACCTTGAGATGTGATGAAACACAGTGTTGTCATACAGCCTAATGAGGACTGTTTGTGTACTGTACTGGTATATATTCCCCTCCCCCCATCTGCCACCTTGGTAAATGTTTCATTGTGGTGCTCAGCATAATATTTTTTGTGCGATTTTATTTTCTTCTTCCCCATCCCACTTGTTACTTTCTCCTTTTTAGAACAGTTGTCAGGTACATACTGGGATATCAAAGGGTGGGCTTGTGTGTTGTGTACTGATGTATTGTGTTAGCCCCATTGCTGTCATACAGTTCTTAGGTCCCTGGTGCTCTGGTTAGTTAAAGTCACTCTGTAGGGATCTACTTCTGAGGGATAGTTGAGGATTTTTGCTCACCTAATGCCAGTCAGGAAGAAGCAACTGGTCCCTCTTGCCTAAGGTGTCTGGACTCAGTAGCCAAGCCCTGAGATCCTGTGCTCCTGATGAGGGAAAAATGGTTTGGATGATGGATGAGTGGATTATTTTATTTAGAACATTTTTCGAGTAGCAACCCATCGTTTCTTTAGAGTTTTCCAGAATAATGTGTGCATGGATGGAGATTAGAGGGGAAACTGTGGATCATTTAATCTTTGCCCTCTGATTTGAATTGTTATATAGATAAGTATGATTATTATTCTTTGACTTTTTATGTTATGGATGTACTAGAGTATACAAGTATATTTTTATGAAATTAAATTTCACAACAGCGTATGTGAATGATGGTGATGGAAATGTGGTTAATCACTTCAGTATGATGATACCTTTCTTACTTTCTTCATCCTACTGCCAGAATGATACCTTTCTTACCTTCTTCATCCTACTGCCAGACAGTTTTATTTGGCTTAAAAGAGTTCCTCTCATTGTAAAGAGGTTATTGAATTCTGTATCTTACTTCCCCAGTTTGGAAATCATCTCTTAAGCTGAATGAAATAATCTGACCATTAAGAATGAGACATCAGAAAGATGTTGTATTCAAGGAGTTGAGGACGGTCAGTAACACCGTTTCCTCTTCCATACAGCCTGATGACCATTTCAGTCAAATCTTCACATGATCTGTCCATTTCCAGGCAGTCTGATCAAACCTAACCTCTCTTGGTACAATAAAACCACAGCAGTTAATACTAACATGAGTGAGAGTTTGTATTTTAAGTAAAGCTTCAAGAAGGCATTAGTATATGTACAGTACCATGCTGGTGTATATAGATGATCATAAAAACTTCATTAATGATGTTTAAGTGTGTAATGAAACCGGAGATGGACATGAGACATCTGTTTTTATGCGGTCTTCTGATTAAAGAGGGAATACAGTGTACTTATAATAATTGCTTTCAGACAGCTTCATTACCAGCTTAATTAACTTTTTTTCAAGGCATTCAGTGCGCTCATGTTTATTGTGACTAATGCCAACCATTTTAATAAGAGGAAGAGGAAACCCTTACCATGGAAAGAATTGTAAAATGTATTATTGAGCAATGTGTCTCTGTAGAACAAATAGTTTTCCATGAGAATGCATGTATATTCCCTCCCAGTCCCTTGATTCATAGCTGGGCATCAAATATGTACAGCTGCCAAACTGGTTCAGACTCAGACAATGTTGGAATTTTAAAAATTCAGTTTTCATGATTGTTTTGCAGTGTATGAGTTCGACCTGAGGGAATTTTGGACTTAACTTTGCCAGTTAATTACACACCTGCTTGATTGTAATCCCTCTCATTCAGGAGTTTTTTCTTTGGCCTTGTTCAAAAACCAGTAATGAAAAGACACAACACTGTTACAGACTAGTGTACAGTAAGCTTCTCAGGGACGTGCAACCCTTTCACTACTCTAGGCTTTGAATGATCTGTTGACATGTTTGAATTTTTGTCATTGATGGTTAACTGATACAGGAACAGAGCAGGCTGCTGTCATTGATTACATTACCCATTTGTATATATGTCCAGTATATATACACCTAAAGAGCCTTTATGCTTTTAAAAGTTAGCCTAAATAGTGTGGGCTCAATCACTGTAGTGGAGTTTGTACTGTGTGTCCTCGCCTAATGTGGGTATTTGCTTCTGCACCAACTTCGCGTTATGCAAATAGTGCATTACAGGGTCTCTTGAAAACACTTATTTCCTTCCGCATCCCTGCCCAAAGTCCACTTTTCCCCCCCCCTTGTGGTGCAAAATTTTTTTATACCCCCCAGTTTTAACCTCCTAAAAGCATTAATATTGTTATAAAAGATACATTAGGTCAATAGCGCTTTCTTTATTTATTGTACCTTATGTGAGGAGAAGAGCAGACACACATTGCCGGAGATGAGGTAAAGGGGGAGAACACACACTAAAACACGAGGCAAGCTGAGGAGGATGGTGTGGGTAGGAGTGGGCCGACTGGAGAACACAGGAGGCGGGAGGGAGGGAAGGGGTTCCTGATTGATTGGGTGGCTGGGAGAGTGAGAAAGGCGAAGCATGACTGGCGGGCGATGACGTCAAGTATCATGAGGCTGTGCCACGCACACCGCATCACAGCCTGCCCAGATCAGATTATGGCGTTTTGCTAACAGTGCCCACGTTAGAATGTTTATTTCCTTCCGCAAAATTGTGCCGTGTTAGAGCACTATCGCGTTACAACAAACCGCGTTAGGTGAGGACAGACTGTAATTGTTTTTAAAACATGTTAAACCACAGTGAGTCCTTGTCATGCATCGCTTTTCTTGCATTTTTTTTTTTTTTTTTTTTTTTTTTTTTACTACTTCTGTACTACTATTATTACTACTTTTGTAATGGGTTTGCTCGTCCAGACAGACCAGAGTTGATCAACCACGACAACAACAGCAACCCTGTGATTTCTTCCTTTATTGGACTGGTCTGTCAGTTTACCTATATTCATTGCTAACCAGACACCTTAATCCAAAGGGGGTGGCCAGAAACAAATTGCTTTCATCTCACTCTGGCCTCTTCCATCAGGTTGCCCTCTCTCAAACTCAGGCCACCCTCACACATAAACTTTTATGACAATGAAATTATGAAAGTGCCAGAATATTAACACAGTGGCACCTGCGAATCATTCTCAGCAGAAGAAAATCATCTGGCATTAGTTGAAAGGGAGTACAAGAGTGCCCTCACCTTGAAAGGATTGAGTAGTACAACTTTTAACACATACACCTTTATGGCTCACTCTGGTGAATGAAGTCATTGGGTGTTATTTGGAGTAGAATGCTAGAGTTTCCTGACCATTAGAGGGTTAAAAGATAAGACAAAGTACTATTGACCACAGTCAGCAGCTAGTGCATTGTAAAAAAAAAAGATTGCTTCAAATTCTGTAGTTATATTTATTAGTCATACAGTATTAATCTTCCAGTCTGACTATACAGCCATCAATTGAGCAGAGAGGGGTTAGGGGTCTTTGTCAGGTCAGAACAGTATACAGAACTAGATCTAGGTCAGAATAAAAGTTATCACTGCAGAAAGGTCTTGAGTAATCGAATATTTACTGTGTGACTAGCAAATCAAAATTTGTAACCTCTTCAGCCAGGGAATGTCATTTACCTTATATTTCGTGCTATCCCCAGACAATTATAGTTAGTTTTGGATGGACTTTTTGAGCAGCATGGGTTAGATGTGGCCTCCATCAACATATTCACTAATCAAGGTCCCTCCTGAGTTGAATAAAATTGTCTGATGGTCACAAGAAAAAAAATGTCATGGGGTTGAAGTTGTTAATGACTAAATATTCCTACATTCCTTAGATGATCTGTAAACATTAAGGCTTTTATAAATTTTGATACAGCATCTTGTAGATTTGTAAATGAATGTACAGTATAGTGTGAAACATGTCCCCTTGTTTATATATGGATAGGATGTTATACCAGATACTAGAAATGTATATTAAAGTGATCCATTTAAATATACATCATTCAGTTTTGTATGTCCTGTTTTGATATTTTTTGCTACTGTGACAGGTGGGGATGCCTTATGGTCTCAACACTGAGTTACACACCAAATGGTTTCCTGTACTCAGGAAAGCATTTACTACACTTGACTGGGGTTTTTGGCTGGGTTAAGTGTCCCCCAGATTTCCCTCTTTAAAATCACTTAATCATGGCAAATGTTTCGTAGAGTGTTGTAGGGCCCTATACCTGCCCAGGGCCCCAACCAAATGGACAGATTTGCATGGCCATGTGGAATGTGAGAGATGTAAATGAGGAGAGCAAGAAGGTGAAAGTGGTGAATGTGTTCAAGAATGCAAGATATGCTGTGATGGCAATGTATGAAACAAAGATGAAAAGGTGTGAAGTGGAGGAGTGAGAGGGTGTAAAGTGTGTGAGGTAGGGCATGAATGGGTGAGGAAGATGCAAGGAAGGAGTTGCTTTGTTGACGAATGAAGTGTGGCAGAGTGGAATGAGAGATTACAAATGTGTCAGCTCGAGATGTAAGTTCAAGTTTGAGAAGGTGAAAGTGGCTGTGACTGTGGCGTATGCACCATGTGAGGACAGGAATGAGAAAGAGAAAGACAGGTTTTGGGATGAGCTGGGTGAGGCAGTGGGAGAAATGCCCAGGAGCTGTAAAATTATTGTAATGGACGATATGAATGGAAGAGTAGGCACTGGTCCTGAGGATGACATACTGGGTTGTAATGGAGAACCAGGAGGAAATGGTAATGGGAAGCGACTGGAGTATATGTGTCGGGAAAGGAGGTTGTGCATTTGTAGCTCGTATTTTAAACACAAAGATGCACATAAATGTACATGGTATAGAGGAATTGGGGATCATGTTGAAAGGAGCCTGATTGATTACATGCTCATGGAGGGGTCGATGCTGGGAATGGTTGCTGATATGATGGACGTGAAAGGACAATGTGGAGGTATGTAAGATCATATGACTGTGGTATGCAAGATTAAGCTGAGAGGAGTGAGGTGGACCAGGGGAGAGAGGGGCAGTCAGGGAGAAAGACTGAAAGTTGAGAAGCTGAAGATCAAAGAAGTGGCAGATGAATAGAAGACCAAAGCAGGGGATGAGTTGGAATCAGTGAATTGGAATGAAATGGATCTGGACAGCCTGTTGAATGCATATAGAGATTGCTTAGGAATGCTAAAGCAGTGTGTGGTGTGGCAAAAGTAACAACAAAGAAGAAAGGTACGGCTTGGTGGGATGAAGAGGTGAAGGGTGCAGTGGAGGAAAAGAGGAAAAAGTGGCTAGAGTGGTTACAGGACAGGGGTTCAATTGAAGTATGAACTGAATATGTTGAGAGCAAGAAGCACATAAAGAGACTAGTAAAGTGGAAAAAGAAGGAGGTAAATGATGATCTAGGAAGAAAAATTAATGCAAATTATTCTGAAAATAGGAAGAGATGTAGAAGTGACAGCAGAAAGAAATATGAAAGTGTGAAGGATGTAAGTGATAGATTATTAACCCATGGAGATGAAGTAGGGACCAGCTGGAAAGGACATTTTGAAAGTCTGATGAATTGGAATAGGGAAAGCAGTGCTGCTGTAAACATGACTGGTTTTGGGGGTGTGCAGAGAAGGAATGCAGTGCCAGGAAATGTGACACTTGCTCAGGTGAAGAATGCAGTGAAGCGGCTGAAAAATGGGAAAGCAGCTGAGGTTGATGAGGTGTATGTAGTGATGAAAGTGTAATGGAGAGAGCAGAATGAAGTGCTTGTTGGTGGTATGTAAGAAGGCATAGATGAGTGAAACTGTGCCAGCAGAGTAGAAAAAGGCTGTGATTGTACCCCTGAAGAAAAATAAAGGTGAGCGAAGTGAGTGCAAGAATTATCGTGGCATAGTTGATTGAGTATGGTAGGGAAGGTATATGGAAGAATTATTATAGAGAAAGTAAGAGAGTTATCAAAAGTCCTAATGGGCTGATGAACAGGGTGGCTTTAGGAGTGGCAGAGGATGTGTGGATCAAATAATTGCTATAAGACATAGTAGAGGAGGCTTGTGAGAAGAACTATAAAAGTGTTTATGGCGTTCATGGGTCTGGAAAAAGCATACGACAAAGTAGACAGAGAAGGATTGCGGAAGGTTTTTCACATGTACAGTGTAGATGGTAAGCTGCTAGGTGCCATCAAGAGTTTTTATTATGGTAGTGATGCATGTGTAAGGGTAAATGGTAATCTAAGTGAATGGTTCACGATCAGTGTGGGCATGCGATAGGGTGGTATGATGTCCCTATGGTTGTTCAGTATACAGTATATATATGGATGGGGTGATGAGAGAAGTAAAACCACGAGTAATGGAGAGAGGGATGGCATTGGTAATGAATGGTGATGGATGGAATATCTCAAATTTGTTGTATGCTGATGATGCAGTACTACTTGGAAATCTTGCAAATACCAGACAAGAACTTGGTAGACTAGTGCAGAGTGTTGCTGATGTCTGTGAGCATCGTGCCTTAAGAGTAAATGCAGAAAGAGTAAAGTTATGGTTACTGAGAGAGAAAGTGACCCCCAGCATGATGTTACAGTGAATGGAGAGAGATTGGAATTGGCAAGAGAGCTCAAATACCTGGGTATTGTGACAGAAAAGAGAGGGAAATGTGCAAAAGAAGTGAAAGTAGAGTGACACAAGGAAGGAAAGTAGCTGGAGATATGAAGGCCTTGATAAAAAACAGAGGCTTGAGTGTTACAGCTGCACGAGGCTTGCATGAAGGAGTGTTTGTGCCAACTTTAACATACAGATGCGAGACTATGGTGTGGCATGAAAGTGAAAAGTCGAGAGTGAAAGCAGTGGAGATTGGACTGCTAAGGAATGTATACTGTATGGAGTACAGAGAGTTGATAGGACACGAAATAATGTGATTCGTGAAAGATGTGGAGTGAGGAAGTCTGTGGACACCAGAATCGAAGAGTGTACTGAGAGGGTATGGTCATGTGGAGAGAA
Organism: Birgus latro; assembly: GCA_018397915.1. Taxonomy (NCBI): domain Eukaryota; kingdom Metazoa; phylum Arthropoda; class Malacostraca; order Decapoda; family Coenobitidae; genus Birgus; species Birgus latro. The sequence goes on from JAGKTI010004337.1 coordinate 31,910, forward strand.
TGGATAACAAGAGAGCGGTGAAAAAGGTACAGTATACTAGAATCTGAATGAATTTGAAGGAGGAAGGAGGCGAGGTAGGCCAAGGAGAAAGTGGAGTGATATGGTGGATGAGTGTGTGAAGAAGAGAGGTATGGAAATCGGTGAAGCGTGGGGACTGACGAGATTGAGCTGGCAGGACGAAGTTGTGAGAAGTGCATGATCAGGGATTTGGCACCCTTAACATGACAGCATCCGGATTGACTCAATCGGATACATTTATGTGAAGCATCAGAATGTGGTGAATGTTTTTGGCATATCAGATAAAGCCAGGATTCCTGGGGCTTGAATGATGAGTGGATAGAAGCGTGGCCCATTGAACTGAGCAAACTTGGGCTGTCTGGACGTTGCCACTCCTCACCCTGTCCTAGAGTGGGAAAGGAGGTCCAGATGATGATGATGATCATGATGACAGGTGGGGACACCCTTCACCAACCTGCATGATAGTGCTACATTAAGGTAACTCAACAGTGACTGACAAGCCAAGTTGTTTCCTGTTGTTGATCAAGCATGGTCTGCCTGGCTGAGCAAACCCATCAACCACAGGCAAGCAACTGCTCCTTCAGAGCTGTCCTGTGCAGTGAACTGGTGCTCCCTTGTGGCGGACAATGCCACGCTCTAGGGAAGAGTGTGGAGGTTTGTTTCCTTGAGGAATGGCACATTTACATAATCCAGAAAAACCATTTGCAATACTGGTCAGTAACCATGCAACCAACGAATGGGTACTAGGCCGGTGAGTTATATGTGATCCAAATCAGTTATAAGTGAGGGATGGCTGGGGTTTAATATACAGTGTTTGGTTATAGTGACTGATGAACTGAGCAGCTTCCATTACGTAATCATTCTCTCTCTCTCTCTCTCTCTCGAGTCCAAGGTGCGCCCATGCAATTGCAGGCCCCTGGGCGTGGCTGCGCGAGTGAAGCACCTTGTTTACCACATAAAGGGTTATCTTAGTAAATAAGATAACCTTCTCAGTCTCCTGCCGCAAACAGCGTCCTCACTAACCCGACATCATGATTATGCTTATCACGTATTCAGGCAACGGAAGATATATAGCCT
>JAGKTI010004337.1:38010-51253 GCA_018397915.1 Birgus latro
GGTGAAGGTTTATACCTAAGGGGTGGTTGGGGTTTATTGCTCATGTAATGCCTCTCAGGGATGAGTGAGGCTGGTCACTCTCATCTTAAATGTCAGGACCAACTTGCCTAGCCCCAGGCTCCTACGCTCCTCATGAGGCAATGTGGGATTGGATGATGAAGGAATGAAAATGATACTGATTCATGATAGGGCTAGTGAATAGAGACTAAATGGATTTTGAGCATTTGCAGAGTGTACAGGAATTGTTTGGTCAGGAATGCTTAACATATGTGTGGTGTTGCAAGGTTGTTACCAAGTATGAAAGGACCAGCTTAGTGGGTTGTGGAGAATCAAAGGGCAGTCCCAGTGAACTGAATGGAACTTGGGCTGGGAGAAGTTATTTTAACTTTTATTGCCCCCATTATGAGTACTGGGGCCCAGGGCAAGGCTATTCATATCACACATATAGGGCAAGAGTGACAAGTTACTTTCCCCTTAGTGACATTGTGTAAAAAATAGGCATCAACCTCACTTTGGATTAAAATCCATATTATGCCAATTTCTAAAATTTCTTCTTTATTATCCTCAGATCGACAACATGAAGCTACTGACAAAAGAGCAGAAGAAGTTTTATGGTGATAATGGGTTCGTGGTGCTTGACCTTTTGAGCAAGGAGGAGGTGGAGGAGCTGTCCCAGGACTATGATCGGATATTTACAACCATGGGAAAGTGTAATACCGAGGCCACCTGGAGTGGCACCTGGGAGAAGGAAGAAAAGAAGAAGAAAATGGTAAGGGCTGCAGTGAGGAAGGAGGTCAGATAGAGGATTGATGAGATTATCTTTAGTACAGTTTGTATAGCAATGGCCGGTGAAGGTTTATATCCAAGAGGTGGTTGGGGTTTATTGCTCACGTAATGCCATTCAGAGATGAGTGAGGCTGGTCACTCTCATCTTATATGTCATGACCAATTTGCCTAGCCCCGGGCTCCTACGCTCCTCTGTGAGACGACACAGGATTGGATAATGAGTGAATGAATGAATGAAATACAAAAATGTTTTAAGGCCAGTTATGATATTATTTTCACTTGCTGTGAGATTATAGGTTTCATGGAGTCTCATGCTGTGAAGTGGGGTTGCACATCTTTGCTGTGCTTGTTTGCTATGAAACCCAGTGTCTGTTAAAGAAAAATTGCATGTCATAGTTCTGTTGTTACATTTCAGAGCTTATTTGCCATTTGTCTGTTGTAGTGTGTTACATTTGACTTGCCATTCGCCTGTTATAGTTCTGCTGTTACTTATAATGCTGATTTGCCCCTTTTTTTTTTTAGTGTTATTATTAAAAACAGTAGCTGTTATAATAATACTTTAGTGTTATTACAGCACTACTTTTCTAAAAAAAAAACTTGTGATGTTTTGGATAGATCCCTGACATATAGTGAAGTCTACCTTTATGTAGCCTAGATTTTCCTGGTCTTGCTTCACTATATATCTGCTGGATAGCTGATTGGGAAAGTACTGATGCAGATGGAGTGGGAAATAATTTGACACCAAAGACAGTTGGTACTGGTGTTCATCAGAATGTAAATCTAGTGAGTGCAGGCTGAAACTGCCTTTTCTGGCAGTCCACCATCCTCCTCACAATGAAAAGGAAGGATCAATGTTTGGATAACCGTACGGCATAGCCACCTGGTTGTATTGGTATTCACCACAGGAAAGCATCCCTCACCAACATCTAACCATATTGTAACCAGTAAATGAATGCCTGTTGGTCTAGTGAGTAGTTTTAACTTCCTCCAACCAGATGTGGCCCATAATAGGATGGTTACAATTTATTGCTCACATAATGCCCCAGTGGTCTTGATTTGAGTGGCAATACAGGACTAGGTAATGAATGGAATTATTTCATGTAGAGAACTTCAATTACACTTGAGAACTTAAGCAGCTATGACTATCCAGAAGAGGTGAAGTGGATCCACACCTTGCAGATGTCTTGATGTGTGATAGTGAAGGAGTTAGTGAAGACTGTATCTAACCTATCCATTGTGAAAAGTTTCCCTTGAGATGAATAAAGTTATTTAGAGTTAGCAAGAGTTAAATGAACTTAACATTTTAGCTCATTGGACTTAAAGCAGAAAATTCAGCAACTCTAACTCTCCACATATGTCCGTTACTGTCCCACCAGGAGTGTATTTCTTTCAATCAGTCTTTCAATCCATTAATCCATCTTTTAATCCATCCATAAATCAATCAGTTTATCAGTTGATTCACCCATCAGTCAGTTGGTCCAACAACCAGTCATTTAATCCATCAATCAGTTGGTCCAACAGTTAATTCATTCATCAATGTCATGCAGTTAGTCCTTCAGATAATCCATCTATCAGATCATCAGTCCATCAGATGATCCATCCATCCATCCATCAGTCAGTCAGTCACTCCATCCATCAGTTAATCTGTCTATCATCAGTCAGTCAGTCAGTCAGTCTATTTGTCACTTATTCAGTGAATCTGTTCACAGGAGGTGAAATCAATCCATGCACTGCAAATGTACTCAGGTGCATTCACACGACTGTTGATGAACCCCAAGGTGTTGGATGCCTGTGAAGACATCATGGAGACACCAGACATCCTGCTCCACCACACCAAGGCTCACATTAAGCCTCCTGGAACTGGATCGCCCTTCCCTATGCACCAGGTCAGAAATATTGCATGTGGGAGGGTGCTTGGTGATCTGGTGGGTTAAGGTACTACAACAGGATGTGCCCCATAAGGGTTTTAGTCCGTGGGAAAGTTTGGGTTTATTGCTTCCACGCTATTCAGGGATGAACAAGTGGCAGGATTTGGTGGCACCAGGATAATGGGACACCTTGGGTGCTTGGTTATACATATATCCCATAGCTCCTCCCCTATCCCTCGAAAGGAGGATGGTGGACTGCAGGAGAAAGGCAGCTTCAACTTGTCCTCCAGGCTCATATTCATGAGCATAATGCCATGCTTACTTTGGACGAATCCTGCTGGGTATATAGCTTTGCTTACCATCCAACTCCACTTACGAGGGTCCCCCTCTACGAGCCCACATGCAGAGACTCTTCCCCCATAAATATTGTATCTCTTGGCAAGAACAATCTACACATCAACAGTAATAACAACAGGGTGAATAGTTGGTTACTATGCTGTAAATATTTGGAAAAGGGCCTAGCCCTGGGCCCCTGTGCTTCTGATGGGGCAGTATAGAATTAGATAATAGCTAATAATGATAATAACAATACTGTACTGTAATAATAATAATAATAATAATAATAATCCCTCCATCCATCATCCAATCCTACATTGCCCCATGAGGAGCTTAGGAGCCCGGGGCTAGGCAAGTTGGTCCAGACATTTAAGATGAGAGTGACCACCCTCACTCATCCCTGAGTAGCATTACATGAGCAATAAACCCCAACCATTCCTTGGATATAAACCTTCACTGGCTCAATCCAATTGGAGCATCATAATTACCCACTAAACCACCAGGCACCAGAATTTGGTTAGGCTATATGGTTACCACCCAGCATAGTAAATGGTTCCTGGTAATAATAATAATAATAATCATCATCATCCCTTGCCTCTCTTCCATCCTTCTTCTTCTGTCTTTCTTTCCATCATTCTTTCCTCTTTTTTCTGCCTGTGAGTGACTTTACACTCCCTCCTTTGTCTTTCCTTCATTCTTTCCTCTTCCTTTTGCCTATGGGCAACTTTGCTCTGAGTGATGAGCAGAATGGTTTCCTGTACACCAGGAAACCATTTACTATGCTGGGTGGTAACCATATAACCAAATTATTATGCCAGGTGGTTTAGTGGGCAATTAAGGCACTCCAGTCAGATTGAGCCAGTGTAGGTTTATGTCCAAGGGATGGTTGAGGTTTATTGCTCACATAATGTTACTCAGGGATGAGTGAGTCTGGTCACTCTCATTTTAAATGTCAGGACCAACTTTCCTAGCCCGGGGCTCCTATGTATATGTTGCATGGCGCAACATAGGATTAGATGATAGATGGATGATAATGATAATAATAATAATAATAGTAATACAGTAATAATCATCATCACCATCTGGACCTCCTTTCCCATCCTAGGGCAGGGTGAGGAATAGCACATCCAGACAACCCAGATTTGCCCAATCCAATGGGCCACGCTTCCGTTCACTTACCACTCAAGCCCCCGGAATCCTGGCTCTATCTGATATGCCAAAAACATTCACCATGTACTGTAGCGTCACATAAACGTATCTGATAGTCAGTAATAATAATACTGTAGTAATAATGACAATAATAATTTTTTCACCCTCAGGACTACCATTACTTTCCATTCGAGAAAGACTCGATGATTGCTGTGTTTTTGAGCCTGGATGATGCTGACCCTGAGAATGGTGGTCTGTGTGTTTACCCTGGGTCACACAAGTTAGGGCCACAAAAGGACGTCAGTGATGCACCAGGCTACCATTACTTGGACCAGAAGGAGTTCCCCATTGAGGAGGCTACACCACTCACGCTGAAGAAAGGACAGGTGAGATATGATGGGTTGCCATCATTATTGTCAGTAGCTAACACACGAGAATTGAGATGCATAATACTGTATGTGGACCACTGTACATATATCATATATTACAACTAAGCAGTGTTTAAGATTTTTTGCAGTTATAACGATTGCTGTGTTGTCTAAGGAAAAAAAAAAAGTCCAGTAAGTGTAAAATATCTGATGAAAACAAAATTCCGGCATGCTGAAGTGTTGCCTACTTTTTCAGTCCAATGTTTCTGTATTACCTGATTTTGCATAGCTATACAGATAGTCCATGTTAATGCTCTTGTTGTGTTCCAAAATGTCACAGCTTTCTTCCATATGTCTGGCAGATACAGACAATGTGGCTTCACAGGTAATGATGGAATTTTGATAGGCAGCTTTTTTCTAAATTGCTGTGGGATGGGCAAAGCAAAAAAGGGCATCAGGCATTTTTTCTTATAGACAGTTTTTCTCTAAATTATGGTAATGTTGGCTTAAGAGCAAAAAGTATGTCAGGCAATTTTTCTTGATAGACAATTTTTTCACTAAATTACGGTGGGCCAAATAGCAAAAAAGGATGTCAGGCAATTTTTATCTAAGTCATCCCTCCATTCTTACTGCACTTCGCCATCACCCTCCATTTTAACTGCACTTGGCCATCACCTGAGTGTAGACTGAGGGATTAGGGATCTTTACCAGCCCAGAGTAAATGTGCTGTAGTTGCTTACTTTTCCTTGCATCAGATTGTGGTGTTCTCGTACCTGCTGATCCACGGGTCGTACAACAACACCAGCACTAATCGTTCGCGCCGCATGTTCCTGACGCAGCTCATGTCTGCACATGACACACCCCTGGCCTCCTTTCACATCTCCGAGTGCCAGGGCATGGTGCTGCGGGGACACTGCTTTAAAAGGGATGCAGACATCAAGAAAAGGCACCTTCAGTTCATTGACTTGGAGAAAAAACAGAACACTATGTGATGTTCTCATCATTGGTGGGTTTTGTGGTGCAGAGAGAGACTGATTTCACCAGCTATGGCATCAGTAGACATCAACACATCATCACCTTTATCATCATCATCTTGATCTTATTTCCCACCCAAGGATGAGTAAAATAAAAAAAAATTCAAGATGGTAATGATGTCTACTGATGTCAGAGATTTTGGCATTAACCCTTTGTATATGAAGAGAATTTTTACTTTATTCTTGTAACTTCAGACTGTTTTATTCAGGTTAGAAAACATGAAGGCTGTATCAAACTTCAGCATTTCAAAATTTCTTTTCTTCCTCCAGACAATTTTGTTACACCTACAGATCTTGTGTAGTGAAAGAATTAATGAATGTTATACTGTTTTATTCAGGTTAGAAAACATGAAGGCTGTATCAAACTTCAGCATTTCAAAATCTCTTTTCTTCCTCCAGACAATTTTGTTACACCTACAGGAGATCTTGTGTAGTGAAAGAATTAATGAATGTTATACTGTATCTTCCTACGCTCCTCATGGGGCAACATAGGATTGGATGATGGATGGATGGATATACTGTATCTAACCTCTCTAGTTTGAAATCTTCCTGCAAAGGTAAACAAAATCATCTGTATGTTGTAAGTGTTAGATAAAGAATGCATCACAGGAATGAAGGGGTTAAACATAGATGCTAGACAGAATGTGGTTTGGATATTAAAAGTGTCAAGAAACGTAATCTCATTAATATGGTGGATAGGACTGAGTAATTTGTAACTGAGAGGCTTCAGTAGATTGGATTTAACCTTGACAATACTGTGGTTTGGGTTAGAGTCATTTAGTGAAACATAGCCTCATACATAAATATCAAGATATTTTCCTCCATTTATCCATCCATTCATCATCCACTCCTTTATTGCCCCATCAGGGCTGGGCTGAGCTACTTAGTCCTGTGATTTAAGGTGAGTGACCAGTCGGTCTTCTCTGAGCGGCATTATGTGAGTAAATGAACCCTAGCCACCCCTTAGATATAAAACCATATATGGGGCACATCCAGATGAGTGCCTTAACCTGCTACACCATCACGCATCAGTGTTATTGCCACTTTTATAAAACCCTTGTGGTATTCACAAAATTAGTCCACCAATTCAAAGGGCAGCTGGAATATTCATGGTAGTTTAGCTCACCTTTTTTTATTTGGTAAAGAACTGATAGACTAGTCATTAGGAAATGGGTGCTTTTAAGCCTAAGAATCAATAGTCTGCTGCACTTCTTTTAGTTTTTGTCACTGAGTATTTTTTAAAAACTGGATGTATATCTTTGTGGTTGTGTGCATTTTATTCCATTCAGATAACTTCTTCAATTTACGAGTGCCATTTACATTACGTTTTCTTTCTCGTATTAGCTTTTGTGCCAGCAACATAGATTTGTTATGTACAGTACGAGTACTTTATTGTTATATAGTCTTTCAGGTTGCTTATTCATCTCCTTAGAAATATAAGGTATATTATGTGTAGTATATATATAATAAGGCAGCCTTGACACAGTAAAGAAAGAAGAATGTATTATGCGCAATATAGATACTGTACTATTGAATGCAGCACCGACAGATGCTATTCATGTATATTATGAAAGTTGTACAAATATTAGTACAAATTAGTCCTTTCAGATGGACATCCTAAAACTGTACTACTATACACAAAGTGTAGTAAAAGTACTGTGCCATAAATCTTTCATTCAGTTCACACATAACAACATTGTGTAGCTTTTTCAGATTCACTTGCTTTAATTTCCAGCTGTAGCTAGAGATGTTTTATTTTCTTTTTGCTCCTGATGGGTCATTAAGTGCTTTCAGGAAGGAGGCTGTAACCTCAGCTCACCTTCACACACAGTTGCAGGAAAATGAGGTATTCATCTTGATTGGCACAAAATACAGTTGAGGAGAAATGTACTGTGACATTATTGTGCTTTTGTACATATTCTGAAGCTCTCCTCAAAGTTTATTAAAAGTGGAGAAATTGAGGTATGAGTCACCTCAGCTACTCACTAATGGTGACATCAGAGTGAGCCCCCACTTTCTTTTTTTACCTAGTTAAAAAAAGAAACCATGACAAACAGAACCCAGTAATAAGTTGCATGGATATGTGTGTAATCTACTGTAGGTTTTTACTCTCACCTGACAGAACTGCTACTTCTCCATATCAAATACAGAGCTTTTATTGAAATGGGTAGTAAAAGAAATTATGTTTGGATATCCAGTATTAAATAACAAGCAATCTATCAGCTGAAGTCAAACTAACAATAGGAACAGAGTGCAAGCATAAGATTTTGTGCAGGTGCTCTTGAAGTAGTGCCTCAGTACCCCCAGGTGGTATCAAAATGGGTTCTTGGGGGTTCCCAGAAAGGCATCCTGGAAAAAAAAAAAAAAAAGGTGCAATTTGTGTAGCCTATGGTAACTGAATAGCCATTCTCTTTTCTCATATTGCAGGAAGTTGAAAGTGGTAAGCATAATAATATTAGAGAGGGGATACCAGGCTGACATGGAGTTGAACTTTGGGAATCAGGGCCGAAAAAGGTTAAGAACCGCTGAGTTGGTGCATTATGCAGGGTATTCACGGTCAGACTCCTAGATTTCCTCAGACAAGTAATGAAAGTGCCTTTTCACTTTTCACATACAGTATTCCAGTTTGGGGGTTTTGACATCACATGAGGATATTAGCACACAAGGAGTTCCCAGATGATTACCCAGCAACAAACCGGATGCAGACAAGGCCAGATGGGCCAGTTGACCCCTTCAGGGCTGACCCTTATAAATTCCAGTACTATCACAGTTACTTGGAGGTTTAAAACTTCATATTAAAAACAGTGAAGTTGCACTACCTTTTCTCCTCAGGTGTTGGCTCCATTGTGACAAATCCCTCACTTCCCTGGTCTTGTGTGTCATGGAAGTGGAGAGGCTTGATCCTCCTTACTGAAGGTCCCCTCACTTAATAGATGAAACATCAGTTTTATGTTTTATCATTGTTGAAAGTTAAAGGTTTTATAGTACTTAAAGCAGTTAAAGAAAAATGATATTTCTGACTTGCAGAGTAAGGTTCCATTTATTCATTTGCCATACCAAATGTCTGTGCAGTCTGTTAACTATTACCCAGATTTTTTTATTCACAAGTATTGTTTGTCAACCTCTCTGGCTTTCTTTTTTTTTTTTACATTTTTTTTTAATTGTTGAAAGTTAAAGTTTTCATATTATTTGAAGATGTCAGAGAAAATGGATTGTTCTGACACTGAGATTAGAGTTCCAGTTATTCATATGCAGTACCAAATGTCCAGGTAGTGGTTACAGTATATTATTATTATTTCTCTCTGACTTGATTTTGCATTGCAGGTACTAGTAGTTGATCACTGTGCATCCTTACCAAATTGTTTTATTGTGATCCGCTAAACATCATATGCATTATTTTTTGTCTTCAGAATGCAGGTTTTCATCTGTGTACTTTAATTAATAATTTTTCTAACCAGCTCCATACGTCTTTGTTAATGTAGAACATGCAAAACAGGCTGCACGAGTTAGTTTGATTTTGAAATACAGTACTGTATTTAAAATCCTAGAAACCGAATGATCCAGGAAGCAAGTGTAAAGAATGATTGTTTGGGCAGTTGGAGTTCTGCTCTATTAGAAATCTAACATGAGAGTAGAATATGGCTTTGATAAGGGAGAGCAAAAGATGGATTTCAGAATTTTGTATTTCTCTTGACAGTAAAGTGAGCTTTGAAGTCTCTTGCTTGCAGGTATCGAGTGAGAGGAGTACATGGGATGCGGATAAGGGAGATCAGTATACGAGAGATACAGCGCAGAAGGATGTATACATGTGAGGTAAGAGCAGAGGTTTTAGAACAAATGTTTAGCACAGTATACAGTATAGCCACCATCATGTAGTTACTAACATTTTACTCTAACAGCCTAAAATAGCCATCTGTCCATCTTGAATGTTGAGTTGTAACAAGAGAGTAGCACTAGATTATGATATTAGGAAGAAGTGCCTTGGAGAGGATTGGGAGCCTTAGAATTATCTTTTTTCTTCCCACTGTGTTATGTGAAATAAGCTGCGAAAAGAAGAAAAATCTGAGCCAGGTTAAAGTGAAAGGACTCGAACATCTTCCTTCGTGTTGTGGAATGCAAGTTATATTTCATAATTGTTGGAATTTATCTTAAATTACAGTTGTTCTCTGATCTGACTTGGTAGGTTTGACCTTAGCTGCTAATATCTCCCTGTCTGTTTTGTTGCATTGTAGGTTGTATTTTATTAGCTGATCTGATTTATGTTGAATGAGAAGTATCTTCAGGTATGGTGAGCAAAATTATTGCCATTGCCACATTTCCCATATTACTGTATATTTTTCCTCAGAAGATTCAGAATATTTGTTTACCCGTTAATAATTTGTTCAGTACCTTGATATGTCTGCTGTTATACACAGTATGAAACTAAAATGTTCTTTCTTGTTACATTTCTTGGCAAACTGTACACAGGATACTTGGATGAGGGAATAATAAAGTAGATGAAGTAGTAAAATGAAAAGAATATTCATTGCCTGGAAAAAGTGGCATGAAGGAACTGTGTCTTGCTGTTAAGTTGGGACAAAAAGGGAGTATACTATATGGAACCGAAAATCACTTTTTCTTTTTCTTTAGTCTAAATAGCTCAGGCTACTAGATTGCCAATTATCCATTTGGTAATATGATTACCATCCATTTTAATAAATGGTTTACGAGCAACAGTAAGCTGTTTTGTTTGTCACAGTGCACTCACGCAAAGGTGAGTACATCCACTTATGTAGTGCTACCGTTAGGTTACACTTAGTGATAAGCCAAATGTTTCTCGTGGCCCAGGAAACCATTAAATACTTTGAGTGTTAAACTTACAACCAGATGGATCTGGATGCCAGGGGGTCCAGTGAGTTAAGGTGTTCCATTTAGATGTGGGCCACAAAGGTTTTACATCCAAGGGATTGTTGAGGTTTATTGCTTACATCATACACTCATTTTACTCAAACCTGTCCTGAAATTGCCATTTCATTATCCTGAATACTGAGTTGTAACAATAGATTAATGCAGGAATATGATGCTGGTCAAATAGAAGTGCTGTGGAGAGGATAGCATTGTCTTTTTCCGCCACATATTTATGTGAAATAAGTGGCTCATGGATGAAAATCTTGGCCAAGTTAAGGTGAAAGGAGTATGGTGAGGTATTCGAGATGGCTAAGCAAGTGTTAGGTGACAATTGGAACATCTTTGGGACGTCTTTGTGTGTGTGAGATGCAAAAACCAGGTCTGCTTTGAAGGAATATCAGACCACTGAGGAGGAAAAAATATCGCAGTGTTAGCACTCGTGCTTTACGACCATAGGGTTGGTAGTTTGAGCCCGCACCAGGGTAGCGTATTTGTGGTGAGAGATGTAGCAGTCTCTCCGATGATCTCTCTTTGTCCTGCTGAGCTGTGTGGTCTATTAGCCCCAGCATCGGGGATTCACCCACTAGATCGCGTGAATGTTAAGTGTTAGAGGGACAGGAACAGGTAGGACTTGGGTATGCTAGTAAAGGGCCCGCCATCCCAAGTGAGAATGAAAGTTACATATCGTAAAAAATAGCAAGGCTGCTGTAGTTTCGGGGTAGAAAGTGTAATGTTGAAAGCTTGGGGTGTTGCTGATATGAGGTTGTTAACATACAACTTCTTCATCCTATAATTTTGTTTTAATCAGGCCACAACCAGTTGACTTGACTCAGCTTTGGAAGAACCTCTAGCAGTGAAGGGGTACAAGATGGCAATGCCCAGCTTCAGCACTTTGAAGTCTCTGGAGGCGAATAAGACAGTCTGATAATTGCAAAATATATTCTGCATCTTAAGAGTGAAGGGGTTACTTCAACGAAGAGTACCCAGTGTCAGATCAATGATTGAAAAGTGTGAAAGTGAGAGGGAAAGAGATCGAGATTGCAGATACGCATAAGCTAAGCGGTCAGTGAGGCCTGAATCCATTACAGCAGTTGATCAATGTGTCAGCAGAGGGCAGGGAGGGCGTGATTAAAATAAAAGTTATCAGATGTACTTTGGATTAACGCCGAGCATGGGAACAGGGATTGTCTTTATTATGCATTTAGTTACACCGAGACAAGGGAAAGCGAGCTTTGTTTTTGAAGTTTTAGAAAGCATTTGATTGGATGTTTTGGGAGATCATACACTGGCTTAGTTACTGTAGCAGTAGTGTTTTGGTTGGTGCAGTAAAGAGTATGTGTGATGGCTCAAGAACGGAGTGGGTGGTTTAATAAGAGGAATTTTATAGATGGCCCATATTTTGCGGGCTGTTAGCCTTGGTTACCATTTATTTATTAATCAGATTAGAGGAGCAAATATTTTTTTTAGATAAACAGCTTGACGGCAGAAAGCCGCGCCTAATTTGAGGGAAATCGTCAGGCGGGAGCCGGAAGAAGTGCTTTATTAAAGTGAAAAGATTCTTAACCCACTTACTATCATCTACTAAGCTAAAGAAGATCTTATGCTGGTAGAAAGAAAAAGTAATTTCTCACAAGGTCCACGATCTGTTAATTACAAGGTAATATGTTTAAGTGAAACGCCAAGTACACTACTAGACGAGGGGAAGATATGTTGGCGATCGTAGTGAGCTGTAAAATGTTACGCCGCTGTCAGGGTAATGGAAAAGTTGTTTCGCTATAAATTTCCCACTTTCTCTGTCAACTCGGACAGAAAGAGAGAGAAGGAATGGGGGGGAAGGAGAGGGAGTGGGAGGGTTCGGATCAATGGCGGGTAGGTAGTCTGTGTGGTTGTGTTGGGCTGTTGACTCCACGCTCACCGCCCCCCACATTTCACTCCCGCCACTGCTTCTCTCAGCATGCTAGTGAGTTGGCACTGCTAGTAAAATAACCATGGGTATTTGACGGTGTTTATAAGGTGCATTAGCACAAGGGACAAAGGGAGAACATTATAAGAATTAGAAAGGGGTTGGATGACCGTGTCCGATTCTGCTGTTTTGAAACGTTTCCACAAAGATAATTTCCCTCATACTGTACAGTCCTGATAAATTATCGTAATTTTATTGAATTTATATGCACGATTAATATTTTTAGGGTATAATAAAACTACCATCAGACCTAAACAAGTGCCGTACATAAGAAAAAAATAAATGTGTCCGATTCTCTTCGTGCACCCTTCCACCATAAAGCACTCACGATTATGCTCATTATTTCCAGGCTGTTATGCGAGCGTAATTTATGACATGTGTTAGGGCAGTTAAGGGATTACCGTAGCATGAACGAGGGAAGGGGCTTAAGGGAGCGAGAGAGAGAAAAAGTGAGAATTTACATGGTGTACGAAATCCTCAACACGAGAAATTGGTAAATATTGGCGAACGTATTTTCTTTTACATGAGCAGATACAAAATATTTGAATAATAAGGTCTCAGGGATTATCAGCTTAAAAACTTGACGTTGATTGTAGAAGGCTAAACTTAGAAAATGACAGAGAATTGAAAACTACAGACGCATTGGGAGGGTTTGTTTATACACGTGACGTCATAGACTTCTTACTGCCCTGTAGGCAATTATTACGATGGCCCCCCAGGAGATAATCTCTCTCTCTCTCTCTCTCTCTCTCTCTCTCTCTCTCTCTGATAGATATTTTCTTTCATATTTGCTCTTTTTTGTAGTGTCCCAGTTGTAGTTATTGTTTTTACCCTAATTCTCTCTCTCTCTCT
>JAGKTI010004338.1:0-11551 GCA_018397915.1 Birgus latro
ATGGTGGTGAACATTGAAATCTCCTAGAATGGAGATTTCAGAGAAAGGAGAAATGGACAGAATGTGCTCCATCGTAGAAGTAAGATAGTCAAAGAATTTTTGATAGTCAGTAGAATTAGGAGATAAGTAAACAGCACAGATATATTTAGTCAGAGAATGACAGGAAAGCCGAAGCCAGAGAGTAGAGAATTCAGAAGAATCAAGTTCAGGAACACGAGAGCAAGATAGATCGTTGCGTACATATACGCAACAGCCACCTTTGGCTTTGAAACGAGAATAGAGAAAGTAGGAGGATACAGAAAAGGGCTTGCTGTCAGTTGCCTCAGACAGCTGAGTCTCAGTGAGAAAGAGAAGGTGAGGTTTAGAGGAGAAAAGGTGGTGTTCGACAGCGTGAAAGTTAGAGGAAAGGCCGCGAATGTTACAGAAATGAAGAAGGAGTGAGTCAGACGGTGGTTCCAGGCAGCTCCTTGAGCCGTTGCCGGGAGAGGGGCGAATGGTGGGGGCATTTATGGTCCCCCCCCCTGGGGACTCCGAGGCAAGATTTTCGTGCGCCATTTTACTAAATTTAGAAAAGGAAGTGTAGTGTGTAGCGCGTATGTAGTTTGGTGTTGACAGTTAGAGAAACTTGTATTGGAGAGCATGCTGGTCTACTCTCTGTGTAACTGAGACACTGAAAAAGTTCAGCAAAGGAGGATGGTCAGGAACAAGTCCTGAGGGCTGATGAAACGGGAGCTCCAGCTCTCCCTGTCATCAGCTTTCCATCTTCCTTGGGAGTACTGCCCTGCTCGACTGGTGCTACAGTCTCCTCACCCTAACTGAACACAATAATCTACAGCATTAACCTGAATGGGCCCACGACAACGGAAGAGGTTGGATTATTGTACAAAATCCGAACTTCTTCACTAACGAGGAGTTAGCTATGATTTACAAGAGTCATGTACACTCACAGCTCCAATATTGGTCACCCTTGTGGAGTGGATGTAGAGAGGTTCCACCAAAACAACTGGACAAAATTCAGAACAAAGCTATAAGATCAATTAATACCCAGCAATTACAAATGAACTACCTTCCCTACAAGTAAGACGGAATGTTGCCTCCCTTGCATTAGTTTACACATACCGGTACTGGCTCAATCGGTAGAGAGGTGGCCCCGCTGGGGCAGGGAACAGTTTAAGGATTTGAATTTCATGTAAAGCAGACTTTACCGATCCACCAGACGTCCCGCCGACATGTCGTAAAAATACCCCAGCTAATACCAATACACCAGTCCTGTATGAGACAACCCTAGCACGTATTCAATATGGACGGTGGGTGTTTGCGCCGAAGTGGTGACATGTAGAGATGTATGATATGTAGGAGTACTACTGGGCCTTGGGAGCAGGCTGTGAAGCCTTTGCCCAGAGTCGAACACATAAAAAAAAAAAAATGCTCAGACGAAGTTGCATCCATTGTGCCACCTCTCCATGCCTTCCCCAGTGCTACACGGGCATCTGGCAGCTCTCATGACTTGACTGTTACATTGTCATAATGCAGAACTCCGGCCTATTCTCCGAACTGCTCTCTGGTACTCTCTTCCTCAAATTAGTTTCCCTCCAAACTTCCACCTGCAACAGTTCAAGTCCAACCGTTACAGATTTTTTTTATGAATAAAGGACGCATGTAATTTAGTACTTGATTTTTTTTTTTTTTTTTCTTTTTTTTTTCGTTTTCCGTAAAAAAAAAAAAATCTGTTTACTTCAATTAACGAGGAAACTGATGTGGGCCGTGTTATTACTGTCCGCCTTAAATCTGGCTGTTTTCATACTGATCGAGTATTTAATAGTGGAATATAACTGGGATGATGACAGCCTTCTCCCCATCATCTGGCTGTGTATCCTTAAACACGCCATCATCTACATCGTTAAATAAAGATACCGGTAACACTGTGATGATTACCTCCGCCAACGAGGTTATGTATTCCCATATGTTTGTCTGTTTGTTTGTTCGTCCACACGATATCTCCAAAAGGTCTCAGTGAATTTTAGTGAAATATTATAGTAGGGTGGGCCATGGGCCAAGAAAGAATTGATTAAATTTTCTGCGGATCCGGATCTGGATGCCATATATCCCGCACAATATCTCCAAAAGTTCTCAATGAATTTCAATAAAATATTGCGAAAGAATGGGCCATGGCCCAAGGAACAATTGATTAAATTTGGGAGCGGCTCCAGATCTTATGTACTCCACTCGGTATCTCCACGGATCCGGATCCTTTTCAATGGCAATGGCATTGGCGGAGGTTTGCTCTCTCTGAGTGCTTTCTAGTTTTCACTGTGATAATAGGAAGATCTATAAGCAGTAAAAGTTAGAATATTAAAATTCTGTTTTCATGTAAACCTTGATCACGTACAGGTTAGGTTCCTTAACAGCTTCTTCAGTGTCTGCCTGGATTTCAGATATAGGATCGTCTGGTGACTAACTGCTTTCATGGTAAAGAATTCTCTCTCTCTCTCTCTCTCTCTCTCTCTCTCTCTCTCTCTCTCTCTCTCTCTCTCTCTCTCTCTCCCCCACTCACACACACACACACACACACACACACACACACAGTTTCAAGACTCATAAATTTACCAACATCTTGCAATAATACCCTTAATGTTACCCGTCAATGGTCTCAAGCTTCGTAGGCAGCCCCAGTGGTTGTGGGATGTAGCGCTCAGTGGCTGCACATGTTGTCACGCCATGTAAACAAGACTGTTCGGCCTCAGGGAGCGAACTGACAAGCTTAGGCCCACAGTCAGAAAGAAGTTACTCCCACCCATGCACTCAAACTTTCACACACTGCTACATACGTGACTTGCACTCTCTCACTCTTACATCCAATCATTCACTCTGTCATCTAACATTCATACTCTCACTGAAGGTGGTGTCACACTAGACAGCTTTGGCTAACATTACAGCCGTTTTTGCTGCCCATTATCTAAAATGACCAACAAGCAGCAAAATTTCTCCTGCCACAAGAAATAGATAGCAGTTTGACAGCGAGCATTGTTGCAGCGATGAGTACTCAGATGAACCCAATATTTATTCTTGTAGCTGTGAATATAACATTTCATTGGATCATTATGTAATGGTTAGTAAAAATATCGTGCTTATTAATCACTTCGATTTTTTCTAGTGTTCTAAAATCAAAGTTCGGACTCTGTTCACCTACAGCAGATAGAATGGCCTCACAATGGCCTTATTTATCATCTACTCGTACACAATTTATTGTTTGGACAGTAAAGGCATAAAACTGACTGGCAGTGGCTACATATTACTCTGTTGCCTGGGACCATCAACATAAACTCATCAACATATCGGCAATAACAGAAAAAAAGTGGAAGTATAGTAAACCTTTGATATACTGAGCCCTCTTTTAACGAAGAGGGTTCAGTAGTTACCAGCCGCGATAGCGAAGATGATATTGTTTTCAATTTGTCTGTCTGTCTGTCTGTGTATCTGTTAGAATGATAACTTCGTAACCGCTCAAGATATCATCACAAAAATTTGCTGGTGTGTAGTAGGGATGAAAATCACTTACGGGTTCGAAATTGTTGAAAGTAGGTCAAGGTCTATGTGTCTGTTAGCACGATAACTTCGCAGCCGCTCAAGATATCACCACAAATGTTTACAGGTATGTAGTATGGATGAAAATCTATGATTTCGAATTTGGTGAAAGTATGTCAAGGTCAAGATCATATTCCGAGCCGCGCTAGATGTGTCGGCTCGCGGCTCGCGTTTCCCCCTTAGGGCGGCCTCTAGTTCGATATTCTTTTTTCATTTGCCATCTCTTTCTCAAGAGAGACAAGTACAGTACCAGAGTGAGTTATGCAAGCAAACAGCGAGAGTAAGCAAGCAGAAAAGGGGAACAGAAAAGGTGAAAGATTATAGTGAAGCAAATGCTCATAATTCTGTCAAGTATGGTGAGATGGCACAATTTCAAACGGCGACTGCAGAACAAGACATATTTTGCGAAAGCAGATATTGAAGCCCAGATCATGAAAGACCAAGAATGACAGTGAAACTGAGACGTTCAGAGTAATTAACCCATTACCTCCCCGAGTTCCTGTGCGAGGAATTTTGCTGGAAGGGTGCTAGGCGTACTGCCCTCCTCCTGTCCTCTCATTGTCGCGAAGCTCAGAGGTCCCTACCCTCGGGTTTCCTTCTTTATTAAATTTTGAAAATGCCCAGTTCCGTCCTATATTGAGGACACTGGGCGCAAATGGGTTAATATAACACTGTATCTTGCCAGGCATGGTGAGACATTGATTTATCACGAAGAAAGTAGCATTTCCAAACAAAGGGAGTTTCCTAAAACTTGCTGATCCATTTGGCAAATATGATCCTATCATCAAAATGCACATCCATTCCCAATAGAAAAGATCCCTGTAGTTTCTCTTATCAAGTAGGATACCAAACGACATCATCAAGGTCCAAACCACTCAAGTCAGAAGAAGAATCCTCAGAGAAATGGATAATTTCAGAATCTTTTCTATTCTCTTAGATGAGATCATTGATGTTGTACACAAAGTGCAAGTGCCCTTTATTGTGGCATTTGTCCACAAGTTTGTGACACTGCTGCTACAACTAGTGAAGCTTTCGAGGATCCTGGGATATCACTTCTTGAGGAAAATGGATTTCAAGATTTGGAATATCAGGGGCTAGGACTATGATGCAACTGCATGGTCTCCAGTCTGGAATACAAACCCATAGCGACAAAATAGGTATGTACACTTCCGGACAAAAGAAACAAACACCCAAACAGTCCCTACAGAGGCAGTGGGTTGTTTGTAGTTGGCTTACGGAAGTGCTGGGAGGGGGTATTGGTAACCGGGAGGGGCGTAAGCGGGACGATGAGGCGGTAGTGGTAGCTGGAAGGGGAGGGGAGGGAACAGGAACAGTGGCAGGACTGGTAGGGGCAGAGGACATGGACATAAGGGAGATGAAAGGGTTGGGTGGATTGAGGCAGCGGGTATACAAAGGTTGTGGGTTAGTGACGGCTATCTCGTGCAAAGTTATTTGAATATTTGCATGTGACAAATTAAAAGATATTGCAATATAAATCAAATTATTCAGAATAAGTGTTCACGAAGTGAATCATCAGACATACCACTCATACTACGCCTGATCACACATTAACAGATTTTTACATTATCTATGAAAATGTCATCCCCATAGGCTTTGATCTGTAAATCTAGGCAAACACGGCTAATTATGATATGGAATTGGAGACCCCGAGTGTTTCAGAGGCCGTTTCATAGCAAAGTGTGCTTTGAGGCTTGTTCTCATAAATCCATTATCACCTCTGAAACAAGTTATTGACCCTGATTGTACTGTCGCCTCTTTAGAAAGGAAGGTGTAGGAATAGAAAAGCTTGCTACTTAGTACGAGTAAGCACCAGGAAATTTGGTAGGATCAGAGAGAGAGAGAGGGAGGGAGGGAGGGAGGGAGGGAGGGAGAGAGGGCTAAAAGAGGCAAATTACAACCTTCTAGATGGCAAATGCGCTCATTCTTGAAAATGATAGTCTCGCAGCATTTTTCCCTCACATCCATCACCCTTCTCCTTAGTTCACGATGCTGCACTGTGCATGGGGTTCGACACATGTTCTGATCAGGGAAGGATATTCATTGGAATCCTTATTCAGATATGTGACTTTCTATGGTAAAATCTAGGGAGTCGACCTGCAGCTGCAAATATGATAAACCATGCCCGATAGACTGCAGGCTCTCAGGGTCGGTGAATGAACTGCGTAATATCGATGCAAATGAGTATGCTTTACAGATATACGAACCTTTACCAAACCGCGATTTATGCAACGAGCACAAGTAAACACACTCTTATTGCTGTACAAAGTAAATAATCATACATCATACTCCCATCTTCGATCTCCAATCTCATATCACTTTTGTCTATCCTTCCCACTATCCGGATGAGTTCATGAATACATGAATCTGGAGCACCAACGCAAACATCTCACCATCCCCCTCCCCCATCACCCTCTCCCTCTAACAATCCTTCCTCCCCACACTCCAATACGCCAGCTAGAAACGACACACCACCCCTGTGTAGGGGCTGCCTGGTTGTCTCTTTGTTTTGTCCGGAGATGTACATTGCCATGCTCACTGGGCCAACTTGATCTGACTGGAGTGTGCCAAATCCAGTACCTTTTTTTTTTTTTTTTTCACTGGGAAGAGCCACGATGCCTTTGTAAATATACAATATTGTCCTTTCTCAGGAAGAATTTTATGAACTGGTAAAAACTGGTCTGACACTAGGTGGGCTGGCAGTGAGGGCATCCTGAAAACTGTGATGAAGGTGCTCTATGGTCTGGTACAGCTGCCTCAGAATATGGCTGAGAGTGATCCTCCAGATTCACCTGGCAGTGATGCCCAGATGCTCTAGTGAAGAATGGATTTTATATTTATACTGTGTATGGAGACTGGCACTGCCATTGCATCGGTTGCACTTCAGTGGATAGATATAGTTGCGGCAGATCCAAACACAAATGTTGAAGGGGTCATGAAAAGGCTGTTAGAATTAAGAACAGATGAAGAGATTAATATCCCTTTCGCAGGATGGGTTCAGTTGGATAATCATTTAGATACTTTCTTTGGAGCGTGTCCAGGACTATGGTGGAAGGAAGGTTCACTAGATTTATATTCTTGACCCACAATATTGAGAGGTATGGGAGGAGAGTAGGCAAAAACACGAAACACAAGAAACAGATTAATGATTATATTAGGATCACTTCCAAAACAGTCATTAGTATAAGACATTTGTCAAAAAGAGTATACTATTATTTATTTCCTATGTTTGCTGAGGAAAAAGGAAGGGGAGGAATCTAGGAATACATAAATAGATGGAAAGATACCTGCTTCTCGTAGCCTTCTGTTTGTGTTCTTTACAATAAAAACTACAACACGTCTCAACAACACCTGTCAAGAGGATGTATGAAAGTAGTTTTCAGGTTTTTAGGTGTCATGCATCCATTATTGCTGCCAGTGTGCAAATAATTACCGTCTGTATCATCGGTCTTTAGGAACTAAGCTCAGAATCAGAATCTGTAATCTTTCTCTTTTGATACAATTAAAACATCTTGATGAAACGCCTAATAACTTTCGGGCAACTAAGTTAGCAGTGACAGTAATGTCTGGTATTTAAAACTGTTTTAGTAATGAACACTGATTAAATTATATGGTTCTAAATACGTCTCGTAGCTTCACGTTTTTATTTTGTTTCCACCAAGCAGGTAATTACGTGCACTCATTTTGTTAGAGTTCAAAGTGAACCTGTTATCATAGGTGTATTTGACCAAAGAGTAGTGTACTGCCTGGTGCTCGTTAGCATCATTACGTGTAACTAGGACAAGGCATGTATGTGCAACCACCTTATAACTAAGTTTCCCGGATTGTTACTTTTTATGAACCGTAATCACTGTGTAAATCAATTTCTAATGCGTTCCCAAAAAAGTAGAAAAAGAAATGAGACAAAAACAAATCCATGAATCCAAGCACAAAAAATCCAAACCTTTGCAGAGTTTACATACATCCAGTCAGACCTCCATGTATCCCCTGGGATACATGTACCCCGGGTTGAACAGCTACTGATGTATAGGATGAAATATAAAGGTGAAGGAACACATTGATCAGAGTTAAATCTTTAAGTCTGCATAAGCATAATATACAACATCCTTTATTTTGTAGGTCTTCTTTACCCACCACGTAACTCTCACCAAAGTATGGTCTGTTAATATCCTCTTCTTTCTTGCTCCCACAACCCATCACCAAACCAAACAGTTCCTTGAAACCGTGTTAGCTCTCCGTGTCTTTGGGGACATTGCATTCATCCTGAGGTGGTGTTGTAGGCATGGATAAGTAAAACTGATGTGGGCGTCCGCATGACACGTCTAAGGGATCATGTGACAGACCTTTGCTTCTGTTGCATGGTTTCTTATGAGTGCCAGTTCAGTTGCATGGTTTTATTTTGTTGATTCAGGTCCATGATCTCTTTTTGTTTGTTCAGTTGCGTGGTTTGTTTTTGCTGGTTAAATTGCGTAATTTCTTTCGTCTAGTTCATTTGTGTGATCTTTTTATGATATAACGCTCATTCAGTTATTCACCAGATCCTAGGTATCTGATTCGGATTTCAGTATGTTTGTCAGTGGCGGATCGAGGGGAGAGGGGTTCTCTGGGTGCGATGGAAACCCTACCATCACCAATCACTGTCCGAATGTTTTTTTTTTTTACAGTGCCTCAGTTATGAATGACGTATCACAAGAACGGACGACGTGACTCGGAAGGTGCACGCATTTTTCTGGAAGAATTCCCACCATCATTCTATTATTATTATTATTATTATTATTATTATTATTAGTGTACTACTAGATCGGCCAGTTTGGATGTGCCGGACCGTCTGGGGTATATACAGTATGTCATTAATTAGGGGCAATTAGGACAAGGCGAGAGGGAGGATGTGGACCAGCTGATTCATACCTGTCCTTTTCGACAAACACCAAAGAATCAGCTATTGCCAGTCCAGAAAACATCAGAATGCACCTCTATACACGTACTCTGCTTTCCAGGAGGAAGCTCAAAGACCCACTTCACCTCCCCCATCACGCACTATGAGCGTGTGACTGACCAGTATTCGAAATCGGTCAGTGCATTGGAAGGGGGGGGGGGAGAGGACCCTCTAAGCGGGAAGGGGGGGGGGTACGCAAGTGGACTGAGCCTTTTGCAGCTTGGTGATGTAATTCCCCTCCGAAATCAGGGCAATATGTGGCCGCTGGCAATGGGCAATGGACGGAGCACTACTCATTAGTTCAGAAAGCGGTACTCTCAGTATCACAAACATACCTGTATTTTAAGACTAAAAGTGTGCGTCATCTTCGACGTCTCCCAGAAATGGAGAGCCCTAAGGAAGCGTATTTCTGTATTTCCTTGCAAAGGGACAAAAAAAATGTCAAAATATTTCAGATTTGCCCATGGCATAAAACCTCACTATAAAATTAAGCTAGAGTGGCTATAAGTCATCATGTAACACATTCTGGAACAATATTACTAACTTAGCAACTTGAGTTGTCTTCACAGTGTGACGAACATCGTTAATAGGTTGCAAATGAATTTCTCTCTCCTAAATGTCAAAAAATAAGGTAATAAAGTTTATGGTTTTATTCACTTTCTGAATTATCATATTTGTAAAGTAAATATATCCCTATTAACAATTTCGACCACATCTTATTTAAGGGGGCCTTTTTATGACCAGTGGTTGGTCCTCTCGCACAGTCTATTTCCATGGGTCTTGTATCTTAGGGAATCAAGCCTCCCCTAACTCGCCCGCATTTCCAACACTGCAGCTGACTCAATCAGAACGTTACAGAACCCACCTGTCTTCGATTTTTTTTGGATCAGCCCCTGCTTGTGGTCTCAATTACAGTTATGCAGAGAGTTTACTATGAGTGGTTGCTGCCATTTATATTTACTTTTTTAACAGATATGCTTGCGCTTAGTTTAACCTCGTCAATACGGTGAAGACAATTTGATGCAACGTAATGGAATCCTATCGTAATCTGAGTTTAAATGAAGGCTGGATATAACCCCTCTAGTTCTTGAAGTATACCTCAAGCTAAAGGAAACTGTCTAGGGATAACAAGATTATAATGAAGAGACGTCATGAACTTGTGGACTTTATTTCCAGTTGCTTGTCGTCGTGGCAGTGATGATGGTTTACTTGCATGATATCATGCACTTGATGGCTCCGTCCTGGCCCTGCTTGAAAAAGTCGAAGGCCTTCTGGAACTCCTCGAACTTGAAGCGGTGTGTGATGAGAGGCTTCACGTCCACCAGACCCTTGGAGATCATCTCAATGGCGGGCGGGTAGCTGGGCGGGGGAAACGATATTACTTATGTGCAGCTTAGTTCTGTCTCAGGGAAGGGGTAAGGGATAAGGGTATGTAACTGAACGACATGAATCTATCTGGTTGCGTAATAGCAGTGAAATCGTCTGCAGGTTGTTGTTGTTGTTGTAAACCCCAGTCAGTCTGGCTAAAAGGACCGGTTGAAAACGAGTAAGCAACTGCTTCTATGAGGCCTTCGTTCTGGCACAGTACATTACTTGCACCGTGCAGGAAACCAGCGACCCCTTCTGGTAGACACCGCCTCGCCAAGGTCGAACTGGGGTCCTTTTTCACAGAGAGGTGCCCAGAAATATAAGGAGGTTTGGTTTCCGGGTGAACGCCGCAGTTGCTCCACCCAGAATCACAGCGCCACCATGTGTAGGCTTCTCTTCAGCACCACGTCTGACGATCACAAGAAGAAGCTAAAGTTAAGGTGTCTGAACAAATAAAAGACAATGATAAAAGCAAGAACAATCCCCCCAAAAAAACACACACACACAAGCTGCGATACTAACAACCAGACTCGATTAGCCACTTTTCGAGGTGCAAAGACCTGAGGCTGGGCTATCGAAGTTCAGAATATAAACCAACATCCGATACTGAAGAGGTTTTACAGACACACACACACACACACATACTGTATATATCGATAAGCAGAGGTGGGTGGCAGTGCAACCAGCAGCCGTTGTAAATATAGAGACGAATTTTCATTGCAAAAGGAGATTTCGTAACACTTCATTTTCAGCGATATATTTTGCCTCAGTATCTCAACACTCTCAGGCTCCTGTGACTCATTCTCAGTCGAATGCTGTCGTCTCACTTAAATGAAACAGAATACAGGATGGAGTTGCCCTAACATATGAGGAGGTAATGATACCAGAATTTAAACTTTCAAATTCCCATGACTCATTCTCAAACTAATAAAATCGTCTGAAACAGAGCAGAAGACGCGACCATCACAGGGCTAATATAATCTCGTATGTTATTGGTGCTGGCTACGTCGATATTAACCCTTTCAGTATGAAGGCCCTTTAAAATAAGAATCATTGCACGACTTATCCAGCTTAGGAGATACTGAACTAGAAGGATTAGCTACATCTTTCATTAACTCCTTCGCTACTAGAGCTCCTTCCAAAACTGCAGGAAGCTTGATTCGAATGAAATGGGGTCGTTGTAGTGGTGGTGGTGGCGGTGGAACGAAACGATAAACAGAACATGATATTTAGCTGTAATATGCGAAATGTATCGCTTAGGAAGAAGTGGTTATAAGTCTCCTCTGCTAACGAAAATTCGGCGATATTTAAAAGATATAAATAATATATCAATGCATTTATCAAGGAGTAATTTGCAAAATAAATCACTTAGGAAGAAATGCTACGGGAATACGTCTATATTCACGCCTTCAGCACAGTAACGTATATTTCGTTTTATTTTTGTTGTCTACAGACGATTTTTTAAAGATACGAATAAAGTAAAAATATATCTGATCGAGGGTGCTCAGATGTATTTATTTTAAAACAGAATACTATAAAAAGTTGTAACATGAACAACGAATCCCTTACAAAGATCTACTGCGTAAGTCGGTTACCTCTGTCGGCATGTAGCTCATCATCTGCAGTGTAATCTTCAGTATACTG
>JAGKTI010004338.1:21518-38492 GCA_018397915.1 Birgus latro
ATTGGTTCACTGTATGCTATTTTACCCTCTACTGTTTTTGTCCCCCCTCTCCTCCCCCTTTACCTTTCTCTCCCTTCCTACCCCTACACCGTCTCACTTTCTCACGACTGAGACGCTTCGAGACCATAATTCGAAAAACCAGGTTCGAGAATATCAGAGAAGTGGAGTTTGTAACGCTGACTGTAACAGCCAGCACTGTGGCCGACTGTACATAACCAGTCCCCAAAGCTGCATCATAGAAAGCTAAATTTGCCCATATAAGGTTTTGGTCGCAAGACACAAAACTCTCTCTTGAAAAAACATACAAATTAAATAACAAAACTTGGAAAATATACCCTAAAAAAAATATTACAATGTTTACATCAGATGGGATTTTCAGCTATTAGAGAGCATTCATTAACCCACGACCATCCTTTCTCTTACAACGATTTTCAGGTAGTATCTAAATTCAGTAATACAGCTGATGATTACTAAGGGGAAAATTACTAATAGAGAAGTATAGGCCTGAAATTAATGTGGCTAATAGTACGTAATGGATTCTTTGTTCGAACCTATAGGTGGTGTTGGTTTGTTTGCTTCAGTTTAGAGGGTTTGAGTTTAGCGTTCGAACAGACAAGTGTTGTTTCAGTTGGGGGTTTGAGTAGGTTACTTTGGGTCTTCCCTGAGCTGAGTGGTTCTGGTTCTTGGCATTTCTTTTTGAGCTTTTCTACGGGGAGGAGGGTTGATTTTACTTGCTTTTATTTAGTTTTATCTTTTCATCAAGTCTGTGCTGACTATGTAGGACAATTGTAATTCCTGATGATGGCCTGAGGTGGGCCGAAAATTCGAATTATGTTGAGTATTTACCATATTCGTTTTGTTACTGCTTTGGAAATTGCTATGTCCAAGATCGCTTGCAGATGTCTTACTTGGTATATATATATATATATATACAGTATATGATATGATATGTGTGTGTGTGTGTGTGTGTTGGAGAAATACACATTTCTGTATAGCCTATATGCGTACATATGTTCAAAGTGTTTGCCGCTCCAGGTGGGAATCGAACCCGGGTTCTCACTACACCATGGTGTGATAAAAACTAAGCCATCTGAATTCTATGAAGAACCAAGTAAATCCGTTATGGAAAGATATTTTTCAGTCGCAATCCATATGATGATAAATATTTCAGACCCATCAGGATTTTTTTTTCTTTAGCCCCATGCAACTCTGTAAGTGACATAGCAGTTACAGTCTATCCCAGCCAGTACATATGCATCTTCCTATATGCTGGAGAAACACAGGGTACACGTGAGAAAGTTTTTGATGTTCCAGCTGAGAATACAGAGGGTAAAACTGTCTTGTATAAAGATACTTTTTCACAAGCAACAGAGACGGCCGAGCTTCAGATACAGTTCTGAAAAACGTATTCTGATAAGATTAGGTGAGGCGAAACCACATCACGGATAAAGGCATGTGAAGAGAAACGGAAAAAGAGAAACAGTAAGTAAGGTCAGGTATAAGAAAGATGATCTGTACAAAGTAAAGAAGGCAGCTGAATAAGATATAAGAAAAGTAAACAGCAAAGAAGCAAAGAAATGTATCCTTGTATTATGATTTTAGACAGTATCCAATTGAATGTAAATACCACAGCAAGGAATGGATACAGGGAAAGGCGAAACGGGGAGTTGGTAAAGAGTGGAGACAGGGAGGGTCCAGTAACAAACGTGAATTATCATCAGGGTACAAAGTATGTGTTTATGCTTATGTGCATGTTCTGTGTGCGTATTGTGTGTATATTGTGTTATGGTCTTCTTTGTATGTGTATGTGTATGTGTCTTTGTTCCGGATAATACTGTATATGGAGATCCAGTTGACAGATTGCCACCATATTTGGCTCAAAGAAGCGGACAGTTGTCCGACTAAGTTGACCAAGTCTAAAGGCTTTCGACTAAATAACCTTTGAAATACCGCAGTTTTGAAATAAGTAAGGAAAAAATATTAGTACTGACAAAAACGAGAAAACTTCCCACAGCGATGTGGGAAGTTTTAATAGTAATAACAACTAGCAAACAGTAAAACTTTCCCAGAAGAATTTTGATAAAGAAAACTTCCTACAGCCATTGCCTATAAGATGCCGAGCTATAAAGGAACCTTGAGGTCTAGGTCAAAAATCTTGTGTGTAAATCATCTTAAGTCATCACAGTCTATAAATCCACCAAGTTTTGTGGTTGTAGCTTTAATCCTTCATGAAAAATTGGATGACACCCAGAATATCACGAAGTCCCAATTTTTTACCAAAGGCGATCTTAGAGAATAATCTGCTAATTAGAACCATTCTCCCTTCAGGCCTGCGTCTGCCTTAAGACTGTTTTCTAGTACTATTTCAGTTTCCTAGCGTAATCTGTTCTATCTGTCTATCTATAGCCGACGCCCTAATCCCGCAAAGGGTGGCCGCAGACAAAAACGCCTCCAAGTCGCTCCGTCACCCACCATTTGACTGCCCTCCCCCCAACTCACTCCCCATGTCCCTCATATACCTCTCAACTCTATCCCTCCATTTCATCCTCGGTCTCCCCTCTCCCTCCCTCACTCCACTTCACCCACATACACTCTCTTAGTCAGTCTTTCATTCTCCATTCTCTCGACATGTCCAAACCACCTCAGTGTATTTCTCCTAATTTTCTCAGTCACATCCACATCCAGCCCACAACGTTCTTTCACTTTTTCATTAGTCAGTCTGTCCCTCCATGTCACTCCACATGCCCCTCTCACGTAACTCATTTCCACTGCTCTCACTCTTGACTTGTTCCCCTCTAGCAAGGCCCACGCCTCGCTTCCATACGTTAGGGTAGGGATCGCAATACTATCATGCAGTTGACTTCCTAACTTCCATACTCACCTCCCTCTTTCTCATCACCGCTTTCAGTGGACCAACAACCTTTCTTCCCTGCTGTACCCTTTCAGGCATTTCATCCTAGCTAAAGCATTCTTGAAATAGCGTGGTTGACTCCCTTTTCTGTGTTCCGAATATCCGGAGATCTGGTTGACGGATTGCCACCATATTTGGCCAAGTGAGGCGGACAGCTGTCCGAGACTAGGCTGACCAAGTTTGATGACTCTAGGCCACAGAGACTTTGAAATATCGCAGTTTTATAGTTAGTAATAATAATGATGATAATAATAATAATAATGATATCATCATCATCATCATCACTATTGCTACTGAGGGTCGGGACTCAGCTGACGCCATTCCTGCACCGTCTAACCTAGTCTGCCGTCACTGGCCGAGGCACATTACAACACAGCACCACATACTCAGCTTCACTCACGTCATAGCCGCTCGCTGGCTTGCTGCTACCCCTATGAACCAAAGTGAGGTCATTGCAATGCACAAAAAATAACGATTCTCTCTTGGAGACTGCCGCTGTAATCAACAAAAAATAACGATTCTCTCTTGGAGACTGCCACTGTAATCAACAAACAATCTATTGTCTCTTAGGTCCTATACAAAGACTTCCAAAGAATCTCCTCACATGTAAAGTACTGTCCCTAACATACGTCTGATATCATAATATTAGAAACTTCGTTTCTTCGTGTTCTGGGGGTTTGAGGAATAATACGATGAGACATGTACAGATCAGAGGATGCCAGATGCTAAAGAATCATACCGAACTTTTCTCCCACTTACGGGTAAGGTGAGTTAAGATCCTGAAAACGAGGAAAGGGAAAGAACGAATGGGAGAGAACTCTCAAGAGCATTCCCAGTCAGGTGAACCAGACTCTCATTCACGCACCAGTATTAGTTCTCAGAATCCTAGCTTTACCACACAACACACTTTTTTCTCTGTGTTCCGTTTTATGTGATTCACGTAGAGTCAGTCCATCGACGAATCAGTTACTAAAAGGTGCCCAATGCTTGTCATGTCCATAAAATTCATTCATCTAGCTCTCTCCTCTGTCAGTTCGCTAACATTATCACCCTTGGATACCTCCTTACATAGCCTACTTATTTGCCATATCCGTCCATCCTCTTGACATTCCACAATTCCTTCCAGCTTCCAGCTCACTCACATAATTATACAGTTTTCATCACCTTATCTACTTCCATTTTTCCAGAAGACCATATCAGAGCACACTATATTTTATTTACTTTTATCAGCAAACTTCCTTACTCCACTTCTTTCACCAGTTACATTTTTATCCTGTCCGTTCCATGCACGCAGGCACATTCCTCGGGTATGCTATTTCCGTTTCTCATACTCATTACTTTTTGCTGTCATGCCATACCGCAGCTTTACATCCATACGTTAAACTGAGTAATAACACACTTTCTCAACAGTATTTCACGCTTATTGGTTAAAGTGCGAGTGTCTTTTTTACTTGCACAACAAAGTTAATAGCCGGAATATCCTAACATTTCACCCAGTACGTAATGGGTGCTCGTAATATGGGGTAAAAGTTAGTCTTTGCTTTAGCCCTCAGCTCGCCCTTTTATTATCTCAGCATATGTCCGCATGACCGCCTGTGCCAGTCCCTGCATATAATGTTATGAGAGGTACGCCACTTCACCATGACAGACAAATGTAAAGCCATTGTATAATAAGAGTGGTAAGGTGTGGTGCGGCGCAGTCACCTGACGTCCTTCAAACACATATGTTACTTGAAATAAAATTACCGGGTTTGTGTTTTTAAATTGAAGAGGAGACTTTGATGGAAGGATGAGTGACAGCGGATGGGGGAAATATCTTTGTCTTCAGCCGTCCCTCATGGTCTGATGGAAAAAAGTACGAGTGGGAGAGACAGAGGTGTGCAAGGAAAGATAGAGAGACAGGGTAATATGAGAGAGAGAGGGGGGGGGGGAGAGAGAGACACCATGGAAGTAATTTTGCGGAAACTTTGCACTTCTTTTTAAGCTCAGTTTTATTTCAGCCTCCAAATTTACTCCATTCTGATGCACTGATTTTCTTGACTGAATTATAATCAAAGCTCACAGATTTATTTCTTGTTGACGCATACGATGACCTGGTGGCCCGTGACCCCTCTGTAGCACGTTAATCAGAAATTATGTGTGTATCGTCGGAAATAAAAGCTGACTCAGTACTTCACTTCTTCTACTTCTCACTTCTCTATACAGTACTTCCTGATAATCCTATGTGGAGAGACTTGTGATGTTTCTCTGGCTGCATGTAAATTCTCTCTGATATGATACGTCAAGAAGGAAGGTGGATGACTTGTTCTGAATGTGAAGTAGCCGTAGTGGAATAGTGAACAAACTTTTGCCCCTCATTGTACCCTGAATATATGTTCGAAATCAAACCGTGACGAACATTTAACCCCTTCACTCCGATGCTGCGTCTTTAATTTTATTCTTGCTGCTTCCAGTCGAGTTTATTCAACAGAATATGAACCACATGGCTAATGGTTTCATGAAGATTGTATCTAACCCTGCGATTTGAGAAACCCCCCTAAGCCGAATACATTCGTCTGGAAATAGGAAGAAAAAAAATATAAATATTTCATCGAACCGAAGAGACTGGTGGTTGATGGCAATATTGTCCTAAAAACGACAGCACATAAGCAGCCTGTCAGTTGCTGCCGACGCCATGCACCCAACACACTGACATACTCACGCATAAAACACAACACTTTAGCTTTCACATGAATCACCCTCAGTTTAGATTCGAACTTTGCCAGGATGGGGAAGGTTATTACCGGCTATAACTCTCAGTCCAAGGAGAGGGATCGGTCCTGCAGTTGCATATAAACCCAAGTAAGCAGATGCACAGCAGCACTCAGTCTTATAACTCCTTCATTACGCTGAAGCCTCTGTATTTTCTTCTTTACATTTGAACGCGATTCTATGCAGCCACAAAAAGACCTTTCCAGTTGAACGTTTTAGTTGTGGTCGTAATTAACTTTTTTTTACTAATAGAGAGATGCTGGAGAGGGTCGCCATCGCGCCATGGTACGAAATGAGCTGAGCGGCTTCGCTGCTTGGTTATGTAAACACCTTTCAGCTCTCTCCGCATCCCCTGAAAGGGGAGTGGTGGATTGCAGGAAGGGGGCAGCTTCAACCTGCGGTCTACTGGGTTTACATTTCAGATCAACCTTGGTTAACAACTAATAATAATAATAATAATAATAATAACAAAGGATAAAATGTGAAAGACGTCACGGTATTGAAAGGGGTTAATCGCAGTGTGGCAGCCATGCAGAGTGAAGGTCATTTATGGAGTCGTCCCACTGCACGCACAACTAAGATGTTCTCCTGATCTGAATAAAACCATTTGGAGAGACCAAGGGTTAAATGGAAAAAAAAAAAAAAAAAAGAATGTCACCGCACTGAATGAAATTCATCCCTTAATTCTGATATAGTATTTTGTAATATAATCTAGATATGAACCACATTTTATTTGGGTTAGGAAAGACGCCACTACAGCAATGAAGGGGTTAACAAGGACTTGTATATCCACCACCAGTTTGGCGGTAGTAAGAACGAAATATACAGGCATCTGATAAACTCCGGTAAATAACGAAGGGCGTTGCTGGAGACGTCTCACCCACACTTCGAGTGTCCTGTTCTTTAAAACAAATCATGTGGTGGTAACAAGAACAAAACATAAAAGGCGTGTTGCAGTAGCAAGAACAAACAAGAAGCAATCAACAACTGCAACACCTGCGTCGTACACTCGGTCTGGAGGCCCGTCCACACAACCAGTGGGTATATGTGGGTTTGATGTATGGTAATGGAAATGGATAATAATCGTGTAGACATGAAGAATGACCTTCCCTGCTTCAGTTATACTGTTTATGGCCTGGGTTGTCACGATGCTTTGTAAGCTGAAGAGCAGCGTGCTCTGATAGGACAGGTGTTCACTGATCGTGTGGAAGGGTCATCAGGCCCAACATATGACCCTGCCCTGTGCACCTTTGACCGATTGCTCTCAAAATCGAATGACACCATCCTTACCTGACCCTCAGCCCAGCCACCAAGTTTCGTTTAAGTCGTATTGAATTTGTTAAAGCTAACCTTAACCCGTAACCTCACATTGGACCTATTATTTTGAAAATAGAATAATTTCATCCTCGTTTAACACTAAACCCTTTCACCACGTTTAATCCAAGTCCATTTAGACCTATTTAAGGAAAAATGAAAAAAAAAATTGTCCTTGCCGTGATCTTTACCTCTGACTGAGTATCCTGAAAGCTTGAACGCTTCATCCTTTCCTGTCCCTCAACCCTTCCAAGTATGGTCAAAATCGGATTAAAAATTTTTGAGTTTATCCTTGACAGTTAGCCTATGGCATTTTTCATGCAAAAATTAATCACCTGTTCCTCTGATGGTCCTCAGTCATGTACCAAGTTTGGTGCAGTTCCATCTCATAGCCTTCCATAAACTTGCTAACAGAAAGACAGAAGGATAGACAGACAGACAGGACCAAACACATAACCCCCTTGCAGTCCCCTCGCAGATGTAAATATATAACAGGTGTCAGTTCAACTCACGAAGATGCCCATTGTCATGGCTGCCGTGGTGCCGCTGCATTCTAGGGTGATCTCCGGCATCACCCCCATCAACTCCTGCACCTTCTTCGCCTCGTCCTTCGCCTTCCCGGTCCCCACAAGCAGGGTGTGATCCGCCCCAAGCTTCTTGGCCGTCTCCAGGCGGTTGGCCCTCACGTCTTGAAAAGAAAAGTCATCATAAGCATCGTCATTACCATCATTATCGTCATCCCTTTTCATCATCATTTTCATCATCATAATCATTACAACCTTTTTTCCCGTCTGAGAATGCGGCAAGGGATGATGCAGAGAACAAGGAAAGAGAAAGGAAAAACCATACCACATTACAGTATTATTAGTCGTCGTTACAAGTCACCTCTTTTGGCCTTATTTTTTCTGTTAACCTTTTCAGCCAGAGCGAGTGAAATTTCTCATTCGCCATCGAAGGATTATAT
Source organism: Birgus latro (assembly GCA_018397915.1). NCBI lineage: Eukaryota > Metazoa > Arthropoda > Malacostraca > Decapoda > Coenobitidae > Birgus > Birgus latro. The sequence continues at coordinate 29,459 of JAGKTI010004338.1, forward strand.
TTTGGAGAGACTTATCGAACTACACACGTTAGACGCGGCCTTCACTAATCCCCTTACTATCGGGTGCATTCCTAACTTGAATGAAATCGTCTGGTAACAGCAAGAATGGAATTAGAATACGTCCTTGGGCTGAAGGGTAAGTAAATGGTAAATTACAGAAAAATGACGTGTTAAACTCTTCCACTCTTATAGCTTCTCTTTTACCTACACCCGCGTTGGCTCCGCAAGCGAGTGTGTTATACCTCGATTACTCTGTGTGTGTGTGTGTGTGTGTGTGTGTGTGTAATTCACCAGGTTGATATAGGTTTTTAATTCACTTTTTCAGTTAAGAATAAAAAAGTCTCCTAACCTGAATAAAAACTGAAATATCGCCCTGAAATACCAGTAATGAAATATACAGGTCGTCCTCAGGTTGGAGTTAATGTTATATTGTTACCTGTAATAATGATATGTCTGGTAATTATATGTAGCTATGTATTGGACCTGAGCAATGTTTGTGTATGTCTGTTAATTATAAATAACTGAATGTTGGTTCTAATCGAGCTTCGTACAGTGTATAATCCGATACCTATCTGTAACTAAATATTGGTTCCAAACGAAATTTGTGTACAGTATATCCGATAAGTAACTAAATGTTGACCTCGACTAACGTTTTATGGATTTTAAGGAATTATGAGTAACTAAAAACTGGGTCTGAGTGATACATATGTGGTGTACAGTAATCATGTGTAAGTAACTAGAGCGCCAAGATGTTTATTGATGGACCCTTAAGGCTCTTGGCCCAAATGGGGTTAACAGAGATCCAGAACGTCCCTAATGAGGTCATTTTATGAATCTTTAGGTATTTATATTAAAAAAATCAAATAAAGAATCTTTGTGAATATGACTCAAATCCTTGAAATTTGGGGGGAAAGGGTGGGGTGGCCGAGGAAGGCACCTGTAACTCCCAGAAGCATGGACGTTCTAGGGGTATTGCAATTGGCTCATTTTAAATCAGTCGTTCAGTAATTCAGTAAATAATTTAGTGACACAGGCTTTGCTAGGCCGGCCCATTGGTGAGTTCGGCAAATGCTGGGTCTGAGTGATGCTTATACCGTGACTGGACATTATGAGTAACTGCGGTAAGTATTGGACCAGAGCGATGCAAATTCTCTCATGTTCATATGGCTCCTCCTTTGCTGAATAAAACTGTCTGAAAGAGATCAAATAAAATGTTAGAGTTCTTGCAAACATGCCAGGGTTAAACAAACAGTATTAACACTCTCAGATCCCAATGACTCGCGCGCCGTTGAATAATTGTCTTGTATAAACCCAACTTAAATAACAGAAGCACATGCGAACATAAGACGGTTATGTATTTGTATTTAATATAAGTAAACCATCCTCCTTCCCTGCTACAGTAGCATCATAATATACAACTCACAAACAATGAACTATGCTCACACTGCAGTGCAGACCCCCACACCTCAACACATCACACTCACCACGTGCATCACACTATTACACTACATAAAATCCTTCAGTATAGCCACAACGGAAGATCTGTGACAGCGCCCAGCTGAAGTGGCCGGTTGCCCATAATTCACTGGGTTCACATTCAGTTAAGCCTGGGGCCACAGCAACGACGAGTGAAAAAAAAAAAAATCAAGTTTATTGTTCTGTGCACAATTTTTAAAAAATTATACGCAGCCACAGAAATAGGACATCAAGCTTAGTATATCATAACTCGTCGTCTTTAGTCAGAGGCAAGTCTTGTTAAGCATCTCAACATCTGACTCTGTCACTGACTGACTTCGTAGGTATATAACTGTAGGTTGGCTGAATTACCTGGTTGTAATATAATGGAATTTTTTCACAGTTTTTATCCTATTTCAACCAAACTTGTTGAAAGGATTGAGGGTTAGTCAAGAGGTTGGCTACGGTCTTTGTGAAAGGTCAAAGGCCACAGGGCAGGGTCAGCTTAAACAATAATTTTGATCCGATTTAGCCAAAACATAGAGGAAGGGTTCATGGTATAAGGCAAGGATGACGGGATTTGATACCATTAGTCAGAAGTCAAGGTCAATGGGCAAAGTTAAAGGTTATCTGCATCAGTTGTAGTTGCCTACACTAGTTTATTCTGGCTGCTGTCATACGACCTTATTCAGGTTAAGGGAACATACTTGTAGTGAAGGGATTAATGATGGCTATATAGGGCCCGTCTAGTTCGTAAAAATCTCTCCTAACTGAAATCGTATGGAGATAGTAAAGAAATATAAATGACACTCGGGCTGAAGGGTTTACGACGATAATTCATGATGTCTTTACTGAATACCATGGCTTCGTTTTCCTTTATTCTTGCCACACCCAAGATCCCACCTTAGGGAGGATTCGCAGTGAAATGGTTGAGTACTTTGTCATCACAGTCTCCCATGCTTCAAAATTAATCTCATTTTTTGGTATATTATTTCCAGTTTTTTTGTTTTTAAATATATATTTCTATCTTGCAATAATAGTAGTAAACTGAACACGAAGTCAGTGAGAAATCACTTCATGGGAGAGGTGATGATTCTCTGTCACTATGAATCGTCATTTGGTGAATCGAGAAGTTACATACAAAGACGGTATCATAACAATAGAAATCTGAATAAAGCTAGCATTACAGACTTCGTAGCAGCTCTTCCTAGGTGATTTACTTTGCATATTACACTTTAACATTCTAGTGTACATAGTTTTTATCGCTGTATCACTGACATAAGACAATGTTAAGGTGTAAGGAAGTGGTGTTATATAATCGCTAAAACTAATAAGAATACAGTCCTAAAACCCACGCGTGTCCCCCCATAGCGTATCCTGTGCCAAATGTGTGGCATGAGGTCCAGTAGTTCGTCCACCTTCACTTGGTATGTTTGTCCTTTTTGCAGCTTATCTCACGTAGCGCTGCGGCAGTATAAGATAATACCGAGTTCCAATGACATTTGTTCGTGACTCTAATCATATTCTTGGGTTAGTTAATCTTTGGTAATGGTTCAGTCTCAGAGTCATATGATATTACGGACCCACCTCCTTTCCACGTGACCAGCACCATATTCTAAGATCTCTTGTTATCGCCCCGCATTCAGTCTAGTGAGATGGCAGTTTTAGGCCAGAGTATAGTTCCTGTACCCGAAGGCCAGGTGGCGCTCAGGTTGCTATTGCATTTGCCTGCTAGTTTACATAATATTTCAAAACCATTGTTAGACAAAGAAGTAACAGTAAAGATTACAAATTCTATTTGTTTTTCATTTGCTTATACTACTTAAAGGAACCTGTTAAAGCATATTCTTCTCAAGTGAGATATTTACTTTGACGAGAGCAGAATCGAAAATATGTCTATATTATAACATTTTAAACAGAAAAACAAGAGGAAACTATCAATTTGGCTAAAAAAATATATATATATTGTGGAGGTTCATTTTGACGTGGTTTACCTTCAGTATACCTGTCATCTTGTTTGACAGGAAACTGTGCTGCCTAACCTCTGTCTGCAGATTTGTTTCACTCTTCCTTTACAAAATATGCTTTGTACTATTTCCTATAAACATATCTATAAAACGTGTCGACAAAGCCGTGCAATAACATACACTTTTGTCTGTTCAGTCACGAAGAAAATGACAATGAGGAATGTTTTGTATTATATGATATGCCTCTCTTAACAATCTCATGACTGGAACTACTCTAGCATTCTATTCCTACCAATGCCACACAGCTTTACTCAGCTGTGAGTGCGTTCCATGACCTTGTGAGTGCTAATTCAGTCACAGCTTCTGAAACAAAGTATTTAACTTTTTATTTCAGTTAAGCTAGGATATTAGGCAGTTACATGCACGACCAAAGTTCAGAGTTTTTTTCTTTTTTTAATGCAAGGATGAAGGAACCAAAGGCCAGGGCCCGCATACTGTTCCTTCCAAGAAAAAAGTAAAAACAATACAAAAGAGAGCCAAATTCAAGATCCATTCATTTCGAGATGCCTGGACACACTGCGTTTCAAACACTGGAGATCATAGGAAGTAGGGAATACAGACAGAGGGAGACAGTTCCAGAGTTGACCAGTTGCATAAATGAAAGACTGGGAGTAACGGTTAACTCTTGCATTGGAGAGTTGGACAGAAAAGGGATGAGAATTTGTTGCTAGACGGGTACTACGTGCCCGTCGTAGAGGTGGAGGGATGCAAGCAGACAGTTCAGAGGAACAGTGACCATTGAAGTAGCGATATAAGAGAGATAAAGAAGCAACAGTGCGGCGAAGAGACAAAGGTTGAAGGGAATCAGTAAGAGGAGGAGAGTTAATGAGACGAAAAGCCTTTGACTCCACCCTATTGAGAAGAGCTGCATGTGGGGAGCCTCCCCACACATGAGAGTTGTACTCCATACACGGGCGAATAAAACCCGTGTACAAGGTCAACAACTGTTCAGGGGTAAAGAAAGTTCGGAATCGGCTTAGCACACCTAATCTCTTGGAAGCAGATTTCACAAGAGATGTAATATGTTCTTTCCAAGACAAATCCCGAGAGAATGAAACCCCAAGCATGTTCAAGGATGATGCAGGACTGAGCTGGACATTATTAAACATTAGTGGGTAATCCTGAAGAAGATTTTGTCGGGTTGATAAGTGTAAGAATGGAGTTTTTGATGCATTAAAAATAACAAGATTATTTTTACCCCAATCAGAGATACGAGCCAGGTCAGACATTAGGTGTGCCATAGCCTCATCCCTTGTTTGCTGAAGTAACTGCTGAGATGGACGTTGCGGAAATCGAATGGAAAGGTGAAGGGTGGAATCATCAGCATATGAGTGGATAGGGTTAGATGTACAGCTTAGAAGGTCATTGATGAATAAAAGGAAGAGAGTTGGTGAAAGGACAGAGCCCTAAGGAACACCACTGTTCATAGGTCTAGGAGAAGAACGATGGCCGTCTACAACACCAGCTATAGAACGACCAGAAAGGAAGCTAGAGATGAAGGCACAGAGAGAAGGATAGAAACCGAAGGAGGGCAGTTTGGAAATCAAAGATTTATGCCAAACTCGATCGAAAGCCTTTGAGATGTCAAGTGGAATGGCAAAGCTTTCGCCAATGTCCCGAAAGGAGGATGACCAGGAGTCTGAAAGGTAGGTGAGAAGACCGCCAGTGGAACGTCCCTGACGGAACCCATACTGACGATCAGACAGAAGGTTGTGACAGGAAAGATGCTTTAAAATTTTTCTGTTAAGAACTGATTCGAAAACTTTTGAGACACAGGATGTTAAAGCAATTGGACGATAGTTAGAGGGTTGGGAATGGTCACCCTTCTTTGGGACTGGCTGAATGAGAGCAAACTTCCAGCAAGAAGGAAAGGTACAAGTTGAGAGACAAAGGCGAAAGAGTTTACCTAGGCAGGGTGTAAGCACAGAAGCACAGTTTTTGAGGACAACAGGAGGGACTCCATCAGGCCCATATGCCTTGTTAATATTGAGGCCAGTGATGGCAGAAAATACATCAGCTGAAGAAATTTTAATGCCGGTCATGAGGAAGTCTGAGGGGGGAAGTGATGGAGGAACAGCACCGGAATCGTCTAAGGTAGAATTGGAGGAGAAAGTCTGAGCGAAGAGATCTGCTTTATCAGTAGAAGAAATAGCTACAGAGCCATCAGAGTAGAAAAGAGGAGGGAAGGATGATGAGGTGAAGTTGTTAGAAAGGTTTTTGGCAAGGTGCCAAAAGGAGCGAGAAGAATTCAAATTGGAGAGTTGGGAACATTTAGCACGGATGAAATTATTTTTAGCAGAGCGAAGAACAGACTTAGCATGATTCCGGGCAGAAATATAAAAAGGATGTGATTCAGGGGTGGGTTGGCTCCGGTACCTTTTAAAGGCCCTCTCCTTGTTGCGGACAGCATTAGAACAAGCGTGATTAAACCAAGGCTTTCTTGCATTAGTCAGAGGATATGAGAAAGGAATGTATGCTTCCATGCCCGAGAGAATTACCTCCGTAATGCGCAAGGCACACTCAGACGGCTCCCGGCCATGGAAGCAATAATCATTCCAAGGAAAATCAAAGAAGTACTGCCTGAGGGCCTCCCAATCTGCAGCTCCAAAGTGCCACAGGCGGCGTTTCTTTGGAGGATCCACAGGCTGTACCGGAGCGATAGGACAGGTTAAGGTAATAAGGTTATGATCGGAGGAGCCCAACGGAGAGTATTAAGAGTGGCCCAGTTATCGCCTTTTCCATTATGTCATGGTTTATCTTTCGTCTAAGTTGCAGTGCTTTGATTATAATTCTGTACTTTGTCTGAAAGTGCTCCTTTGGTGATGGTAAACAAAAATTAAATGAAAGAAAAACAAAACAATAAAGTTCTTGGCAGCCTTTGAAGCCATGTAGGTATATTAAATTTATGTTTTTATCAACGAATAACCAATGTCTTATGAATACATTAGGGAACAGTGTCCAGCTTAGATCGATTTAATACGAGAGTGAATCTTAACCCCCCCCCCCCAAAAAAAAAAAAAGGAAAAATCAGGTCATGATAAAGCTACAAAAGTCCTGCTGTACTGAAACAGTTACTGTACAGCGAAATGAATGGAGGTAAGTAAGCAAATATTACTCATTACCGAGAGCGCTGACGAGAATGAAAGAGTACTGAAAATAAATATTAACATGCATAATTCGTGGTGACGCCTACCTTCCGCTCACTTGTTATCAGGTTTCATTCAGGTGATTGTTCACTGAATGACAAACACACGGATGTCTTATAGCACAGAAAATCAGTAAGTATAGCCAAGTGGACGCCTGGTGCTCTAATGGATTAAGGCACTCTAACCGGAGGTGGCCCACAAGGCATTTCCTCCAAAGGGTAATTAGGGTTTACTGTTCACATAATACCGCTCAGGGAAAAGTAACTGGTCTTTCATGCCGTATTTTTTTTTTTTTTTTGAACAAGTAGCCCAGCCCCGGGCCACTAAGCTCCTGATGGCAATAATGGATTGGATACAAATATACGGGCGCAAAAAACTCATATACGAAAATAATATGAAAGCAAGTAGATGATATAAACTGAGAACGCTCATGACAACAGCAAAGTTAGTAGCATAGTAGTGAAAGGAGAATAAGATAAAAGTAGTGTGTATACTTTTCTAGCACAGCAAACCCTGTGAAGGTGTTCCTGGGAGGAAGCAAGGCGTCTAAGATGATGCTAACAATAAGGTGGTCATGCGTATATGACTGAGCATTAGCGAGCTTCCAAGCCATAGACTTGCGCCTTGCTAAGACAACGGATACTACGGTGAGAGAATGTAGCATCTAAAGTCTAAAAAATTCCCTTAATGATAATCACCGATATTTCAGTTGAAGTAATAATGACTATTTGGAACTTCAAGCCTCAGACCGCTGCACACTTGCTGGCTCTCAGGTTTAACCCTCGAATCTTAATCGTTTACAGCTGTACGGGTTCGGTTTCAAATATCTCTCCATTGCAAGAGAATGGCTGAAAATATGGGGAATCTGTTTACACAGCCGTATGCACAACATAACAACGGTGTCAACTGTGCCAAATTATATTCCTAAGAGTTCTCTGCAAGAATTTGCGGGGCTAACTAATTGCCTTTCTATCATAAGATGTTTGCAGACACCATTATCTTTGTTTCCATGCTGTTATTGAGTCCACAATGACCAATTCTGATTAAAAAATCGAAAAAATTATATTCGCATACAGTATTTTCCCGTCTGGCCGTTTCCGACAATTTGGATCTGTCGCGTTGCGCAAGATTGTCATTTTTTTCATACTCCCTGGGCTTACTTTGACTTAATACAAAAAGAATTAGGTTTCTTGTGAAAGAAACGAACAAGCGCATACACAGACATTTTCGCGTGTTGTAATTTCCAACATTTTCGCTCCGTCGGGTCGCGCGCTATCGCCCAAATTTTTGTTTAGTTCTTTCTGACACTCCCAGGACTTACCCCGACCTAATGCAAAAAGAATTAGGTCGATATCTATTACCGTTCTCGTGTAAGAAACGAACAAACGCAAATACAGACACGCACATAACAGCTTGACTTTAGTATTTAGTTATTTAAAATTCATGTGTTTGTGTGCAACAGAATGGCCGAATATATGGGTAATCTGCTTACACAGTTGTATCAGCGACATAGCAACAGTGTCAAAGGCGTCAAATTATATTCTTATATTTACATTTCATGTGCTGTAATTGCGTGTTGAAGATTACCAATTTTCAGCGATTCATGTTTTTCCCAGGAATTGCTTCAGTTACACATGACTGGCTCCAAGATTACGCATGTTTTTTGCAATATTACACGAAGAATTGTATCGATGCCAGTGATATACATCTGGTTGATGAAAACACGATTTTATGTGATAATTAACTGTTCAAATGAGGACCGTTTTTCAGCCGCACCTCCCGCTGCACAGAATCCACGAATAGCAGCTTCGACGCTGGACACCACCCAGATCGACGCGTTCCGCATAATGTTAAGCCAATGGGTACAATTATTAGGGGCCAACACATCCCTTTAGAAAATTTCAGTCGACATGAAATTGAAATGGGCTCATCTGTGACCCAACTGCAATCATCCCGCCAAATTTCATCGAAGTCCTATTTCCATTTTCAGCTGCGCTACACATATAGACACACAGCTAGGATTAGAGTATATCTGATATGACACGATCAGATGCTAACAGAATTGTGGTAATAACAATGATTATTTCTGATTATTCCAGTATATGCATTAGAACATGCTATGACAGTACTAATGATCACCAACATAATCATTACAATATCATTATTACCAATTGGAATCATCTGACTCAAGCTGAAGTATGAAAAGAGCCGCTAATAAAAGCAGTGACAATAGGTAAACACTGTACCTAGAGTGTATTATCACAGGCACTTGAATCATGTGATGAAAGCACAGGTTCATTAACTGCAATGAAAAGATCACCATTTATATCTGTAACAATACGAACCATCCTCCAGCCAAAGCACACACACACACACACACACACACACACACACACACACACACGC
>JAGKTI010004338.1:40390-51245 GCA_018397915.1 Birgus latro
CTCTCTCTCTCTCTCTCTCTCTCTCTCTCTCTCTCTCTCTCTCTCTCACTCTCTCTCACACACACACACACACACACACACACACACACACACACACACACACACACGCACGCACGCACGCACGCACGCACACAAGGACGAGCGTGCGCTTACCGATTCTTTACTTTCTTTATTTCTCCTTTAGGAAGGAAGAAGAAATGAGACTTCAGTCTTGCCATGTCGGGTCCCTTTCAGCAAAACTCAACTATGAGAGAGAGATTACCGTGAGTCCAGTAAATGTGTGTGTGTGTGTGTGTGTGTGTGTGTGTGTGTGTGTGTGAGAGAGACAGACAGACAGAATCTTAACTCTGCCTACCTCCTAGCACACCACTATCACCACCAAAGGTCCCACAGACTCGTTCAGAAAAGCGTGTGACACAGCAGATGTATTCAGTTGTTAGAGAGCTTTTTGTCACTCTTACTTCCTGTGGGTTCTTTTCACATCTTTTTGTTTTTCAGTTTCGTTTTTTTTTTCGAACTGTCCTTCCACTTTTCATCCCTTCAATATTGTTCGTTCGTTCGTTCTTTTATAAAGGCTTCAACCTGCTTGCACGCATTGGCATTGGTCACCTAAAAGCGGCTCCCCAAGCTGCACGATCTCTAGCAGCCTCTCTTTTCAGTCCCTTATCTCTGAGATCACACTCTTGTGACCTCACCTCAAATCTTTCTCGGTCTGCCTCTCCTAACCCTATCCTCAGAGTTCACACCTCTCACGCTCCTCACCCAGTTGCCATCCCCAATCATTCCGCATGCCCAAACCATCTCAATCTACCCTGCTTATCACAATACTGATACATTCAAGTTCCAACCATCCTGTCAGCTCTTCATTCGCAGTCCTAACTCCCCCATCCCCCAGGCCTGTCATTCCAGGACACACTACACATCCATTTAATCCTTATCATTTCTGTGCGTTTGAGCCTACCAATATCCTCCTCCTTCACTGCCCATGTCTCACTACCGTACAGCATTACACTACTAACACATATTGTATACAAAGACCACTTAAGACAATGTCAGGAGGGGCGACAACTCCCTGAACTATTTCCAGCCACCCTTATCCTTGCTACCGAGCTAGCTCCAGCCCCATCTCGAGCACATACCATGTTCCTCAAAAGACAAAACTCCTTCACACACTCAAGAGACTCTCGAGCATAATTAATCCTTTCCCGCCTCTGCCTGTGTATGCTCTCCATAACATACAGCACATATAAAACATCCAGGTGATCATATTTAACTTAAGAAATACTTCTCAGTTCCATTCTCTCTCGTTATCCATTCCTTTCCTATCAGCTGTTTCTCCATCCGACAATTTCCCTTTATTTTTTCTTCTTTCACTCTTCTGTCCTCTATCCTCTTCCCCTTCTCCCTACATCTTATTATTCCCATTCATGGGTTATTTCCTCCTTCGTTCCAATACCAATATATCAATTTTCCACTCTGTTTTGCCAACGCCTTCATCTCCGCCTTATCATCATTCTTCTTCCATACTCCTCTCTACTGTGTTTCCAAATCTTTATTCTTCATTCGCTTTTCTTTCTTTAGCCAGTCCTCTTTTCCATCATCGCACGCCTCTTTTTACTCCAGTTATTAGGTTACTTCATCGCCTTTGCCAATATGTCTATCAGTTTTCCATTCTGCGTTTTATCCACACCGTCATGTCTGTCTAAACCACCTTACTGTGATGATGTTTTTTTTTTTCATTTTAGGCTAATGAGACCACTAAGAGACAATTACCTTTACGTTAGGACGGGCTTCTGTCAATGATTAACTCCTTCATTTCGAAGAGTCTGTCCTAAACTGGATACAATCGTCCGGGAGCATCAAGTATAAAATTAGCAAGCCGGCATTGGGCTGAAGTGTCTAGGATTAATCTCCTTTGATTTTCTCTCATTATTCACTCTCTTTATATCCACCATTTTCTCTTTCCTTCTATATATACCACCTTCATTCAACTTTTTTTCATCCTCCAGTCCGTCTCATCGTTTCACTTCTGTTATTTTCTTACTTAAGATACGTCTTCCTACAACATCTCTTTTTTTTTTATTTGCCTTCTTCTTCCTTTCGTTCATCCCACACCTCGACCTCATCATTAGCATTCTAATCTTCCATTCTTTCACATTACCCATGCTCTTGATAGCCCCATTGTCTCCTTCACGCTGTGTTGTCCACCCTTCATGTTTCTTGCATTCCTCTATCTTACACCCTCACCTCCTTCCCTAGATTACCTCATCTTCTTTTATTCCATTCCTTTAACACATTCACCTCGAAATTAACTTCGTTTTTATTTTTTTTTCTTGTTACTGCCAAATAATTTTATTCCGCTTCCTTATTTTTCAAGCTGAAAGACTTTCATAGAAAAATGAACAAAACGGTGCCAGGTTTAAGATCCCATCAATCAGAGATGTTTGAAACCATTGCATTCCACAGCTGACCACCAGTATGTGGGTTATGTAATGAAAAGTTGGGCAGAGAAGCGTTGTGTGTTTAGCTCAACAGGTGCTGCTTGCCCGGGATAATGGAGGATGGGATACACGAAGACATTCCAGATGAGCAGTGACCACTGAAATGGCGACAGTACAGGGAGGAAGATGTGACACTGCGGCGAAGAGAGAGAAGTTGAAGACAACCAGTAAGAGGAGAGATGAAACACAAAACCTATGGTTCCACGTGCTTAGAATCGTCTTTAAGTGGTGAGTCTCCTACACACACACACACACACACACACACACACACACACAAGAACTGGGGTAGCAAAATTTAATAACTCTTCTTGGCCCGCGACCCACATATCCACAGTTTTTCAGTGAAATCCATCAGCAACTTTGTTAGATGTCTTGCGGACAGGAACTCTTCCTTGCCCCATGACCCACATACTCGTATATGACTAAATTTCACTGAAATCCATCGGCAACTGTTTGAGATATCTTGTGAATAAATAAACAAGCAGACAAGCAGGGTAGACAAACAGGGTGAGTACATAACGTCTTCCAACTCCGTTGGCGAAGATAATAATAATAACAGTAGTAGTAGCAGCAGAAGCAGCAGCAGCAGCAGCAGCAGCAGCAGCAGCAGTAGTACTAGTAAGAAGAAGAAGATGATAATGAAGAGGAAGAACAAGAACAAAAACAAGAGTATAAACAAGAAGAAAAAGAACAAGAACAAGAAGAACAAAAAGAGGAAGAAGGGGACGAAGAAGAAGCATGTAGTTATAATTACCAGTAACCAGTATGTTCGTGGCTCCCATGGCCTTTGCAGTGGCGAGGCAGAGGAGGCCGATGGGTCCTGCGCCTGTGATCAGCACGGTGGAGCCCAGCTTGACCCCACCACGGCGACACGAGTGCACAGCCACCGCCAGGGGCTCAATGATGGCACCCTCCTCGTCGCTCACGTTGTCCGGCAGTCTGTGTCGTGACATACAACGTTAGGGGTATTAGCCAGGGTTCAGATACACAACATAACCTTTTTTTGTGTGGAAGAACAAGAGACACAGGAAAATTCAATACTCTCCACTCTTTGTCCCTCCTCGTTGCTCACGTTATCCCGGCAGTCTGTGTGGTAGCAGCCAGATTAAGAATTAGGCTAAGACTGAGATTCACAATATAACCCATGATAATTCTCCTCATGTATCTAATGTTTATTTTTACATGAAGCACAACAGACAGGGAATAATTTTGCACCATTCTTTTCGTGTCTTGCCTCGCTCCTCAAGTTGTCTGGCAGTCTGTGGAGTGACACCCAGAATTAAGAGTAACAGCCACTCATGCTCAGCGTTATTCGAGTCTGGCAGTCCATAATGTAGACGCCAGAAGCGAGGGTAAGTGAAGGCAACGTTAACAGTAACAGCCAATCACACAGATATCCCAACGCAACAACAAGCACGCACAACTACCGTCATTCCTTTCAGTCCGATCACGTATTCTGCATTTTAGTCCTGTTATTTACACTCGATCTTATTCATCTTAAGATAGACCTGTCAAACTGTAGAGGTCAGTTGTAACTTGAATAATCCTTTCAGTATCTGATGGCTGTCTTAGCTAGAAGTCGTCTTGGGATGGCAAAAATTAAATATATAATGTGCCACCGGATTAATGGAGTTAAGAGTTCACTGGAAGCACTCTTCCTTATTCACACAGGCCTGTAGTCTGAGGTCAAGAAGAGTACAGTCCAAACTCCAAAATGTCGCGAAACATTTTTATGTTGGAGAAAAGGTACCAAAGAACGAAAACCGACAAAAGTTGTTCTTCCCAAAGAAGGGTGAAATAAAGAGACAAAATCAAAATTAATTCATTTTGAAGTACCTGAATATAATAAACATAAAAGGCTGAAGATCACAGGCAAAGGGAAAGACGAAGTAAGGATGGCTGTACCAGCGTCAACCAGTTGTGTATATGACTGGGAATACCTGCTGACTCTTGCATTTCTGTACATACTGACAGAAGTATGTGGAAAACGGGTGCTGAGCGGATGCCATAGAGAAGGAGACACGCCGAGTCCACCAGAAAACAAAGAACAGTGTAGCAGCAACTGTTAAGAAAGAGTTATGAACCACTGTAGCAAAAGTGAGAGAGAGAGAGAGAGAGAGAGAGAGAGAGAGAGAGAGAGAGAGAGNAAAAAAAAAAAAAAAAAAAAAAGAAAAAAAAAAGAAAAAAAAAAGAAGAGAGAGAAAGGGAAAGAGAAGGAAAGAGAGAGAGAGAGAGAGAGAGAGAGAGAGAGAGAGAGACTGAAGAGAACTAGTAAAGTGTGGAGTGTTGAGCAGACGAGACGCTATTGACTCCATTACGTTAGCCCTCTCATGGTCCGGACAACCCTAATATTCGATTCTAGCATCATACACTGTGAGATTTTATTCAGGTGAGAATGAGACATTTACAATACACTGTAATGTTTCAATTTGTCTTCAACCAGGGCGAGCGGTGCGAGGGGATTATGTCTTTTGCTCGGTTGGTTTGCTTGTCTGTCTTTTAGCAGGATAACGGAAAACTACCTAATGGAATTGCACACAGTTTGACATAATGAATGAACATGATCACAGGAGAAAGAGACTACACTTTGGACGCTAACGGTCATATGGCATAGGTCTACCACATGGTCAACTCTACCGTATTTTTACCTGATTCTGACAAACTTTGTGGGAATATTGAGGGTCAGGAAATGATGAAATTATTCAAATTTGAAAATAATCCGTCAAAGAGTTAATGCCAAGGCCAAACCTTCGAACCATTACTTGAAATATTTTTTGTTCGGTTTCAATCAAACTTGGTGGGAGGATTTAAGGTCAGGAGTATGAAGTGATCCTATATTGACATCAGTAGCTCAGTGTTTAAGGTCACAGCACAGGTCAAGGTCAACTTAAACATTTTTTATCTTTTTTGCAGAAGATGAACAGAAGAAGGAAAAACAAATTTCAAAAATTTCCATACACCAGATTACATTTGTCCTCCAATCATTAAAAAATATAAAATAAAAATAAAAATAAAAAATCTGTATCAGTTGAACATGAACCACTGTAAGTTGAAGTTTGAGGGAAACCTAATCTGGGGAAGTGAGTTCCAAAGAGAAGCAGCTCGGGAAATAAAGGATTTATGATCGGCAGAATCACTACACTGTGACGGTGTTAGTCATGAGAGTTGCCAGATGACGTGTAGCACGGGGGAAGCCGTGGGAAGGCGGCATAATGGACTTCGTCTGAGCATTTGCTGTATGATGGAAGGGAGGCATCATTCCATCTTACGTGAAGGGAAGGTAGTTCCTTTGTACTTGCTGGGTTATTAAATATCCTTATAGCTTTGTTCTGAATTTTGTCCAGTTGTTTTTGTACACCCTCTCCATATCCACTCCACAAGCATGAGCAATACTGGAGCTGAGAGTGCACATGCCTCTTGTCAGTTATAGCTAACTGCTCATCAGTGGAAGTGTAGAAGGGTGGGCAAGTATGAAGAATTCGAGTTTAAGAACAATTAGTCCAAGATGATGGTCACAGGGCAGGGCCAAATGTTCAGCCTCAGGCCGACTGCAGGGCTCGAGCTTTAAATTCTGTGAATGCCCATTCATATTATCACCAAACAAGCTTATGTATTTTCAGGACACTTCTTGTTGGAGGTGTTAGTTATAATCTTCATTAACTTCTCCACTCTTACACGTCGCCCACATTGCCTGGCGGTGAAAAGAGTCTTGAGAAAAGTCACACAAGTAACTCTTATTACTGTTCATAAGCTTTCCAACGATGTGCGTAGATCCACTGTAGCTCTGATTAGTCTCGGGAGTAACACAGGTTTGTGCTGTGTGTGGTATGGACCTGTCGAATAATGTTCTCGCTTGCTTCACGCACTGGAACAATTAAAGTAGGGCTGCTATAGTCACTCTCAGGTCAGCAAAATCATCTTACTTTAGCTTGAACAGAAAACTAGCGTTGACCTGACCCAGAATGGGTTAACGGTACTAGTATTAACACTTTGAGGCTCCTATGACTCACCTGCCAGAATAAAATCATCTGACGTTTGCTGGAACAGAATATGAGTTAATGGTACCAGTATTAACACTCTGAGGCTCCTATGACTCACCTGCCAGAATAAAATCATCTGACGTTTGCTGGAACAGAATATCAGAGTTGTCTTGACAATGAAAGGGTTAACCCGTCACGTCCCGGCCGATTTTCCACCATTGACCTCCAATCCCGACCAATTTTGGATTTTTTTGGGGGGGGGCTCAAACCTACGCTTTTGGTGAGAAACATCGAAAATTCATAGAGAAATCGCACACCTGAGCTTATAAATCTTGCTACAGGTGAGAGTACCCTCACCTTTTCATGCTCTGAGGGTACCTGGCTTCAAAGAAAACAAACAATGGGAGGGATAACTAATTCAAACCACTTAACTTAGGTATTTATTTATTTATTTGGTACAAATTTACATGTAGTACAAGAGTATATTGGTTTTCACACAATAAAATAGGCGATATAAGCGTTGTTCACTCACCAAACACATCAACATATGGCACCTTCCTTTACGACATTACCACCTCATCGCTTCTGTTTGTTTCTTCCTCTGGCTTGTTTCTTCCTTTGTCCACCTCAGGAATCACTTTCGCCGTGAATTTCATCACTGGAGAGACTGTGGCGCGACATGTCTTTACTGGCCAGGTCACTGCTAACAGGTGAGTTGCCAAGAAAATGGCGTGTGGGGGGGAGGGGAGTCAGGTGGGGCCAGGCAGCATCCCCGCCTGACGGCAGGTAGAGAAAGGTCTCCCATGTATGCCCAAAAATCACCCATGAAACTTGAAAAATGTGGAAATGACGGACCTTGCAATTGCAAAACATATGGTTACATCGTCGGGTGTCACCGTGACAAAACGTGGCAACGTACCCATACGTCAACGGGACTCCTTGGGTTAAGGTGTAATATGACGAAGTATTCAACGACGAAGAGAGGTTATGAAATATTCCACGCAAAGTTCATCATATAAGAAAATGATCATGTATGAAAAATAAATAACTGAAGATGAGGTGTTACAAAATAATATTAATGGCCACATGATTTATATCACTAACATATTAAAGAATACTGAAGGACGATGTGAAAAAAAAAAAATGACCGAAGATAAGGTAATAAGAAATCCCCTAAACTGAAGGGAGGTGAAGGTCACAGATCCTTCGCCCCTCAGATCTTAAGCCCATAGTAGATAAAGTCTTAGTGGCAACTGTACAACCAAAGTACTCGCTATATATTATCTATTTCAACTTTTAAAAAGGAATAAGAAGTCCCAAGCAAACAAGAAAACAGTTCCAGACTTACTTGAAAACGAGTTGTGCCTTGCTGACGTAGTACTGGCCAAGCATTCCCGGGTAGAGGGCGACAGTGTTGTCGAAGGAGGACTGCTCGCACACGTTGTAGCGGCCAGTGTAGCAGAAGTGGCACGACCGGCAAGAGCTACCTGGCTCGATGCAAACACGGTCACCTGTACAACATTATACACATTATCAAAATAGGAGGCGTGATTGTTCTGGTCCAATCCGTTTCTACATATGCATGTGTATTTATATATATGCATAATATTCTTTGGACCACAAATTCGTGGTACACACAAATCGATGGGAGGATAGCCCATTGTACCGTACCCTGTCTTGACGACTTCCCCACAAGCTCGATGTGGTACCAGCAATGAAGTTGCCTTATTCAACTGAAGGCCCGGCACACGAGTCGGGAAGGAGCATTTCTTAAATATTCTACTACAACACTAGCATTACGTCGAGAAATTATTGCTAGAGGACGTGTAGCCAGGTTTAAACGGTTAATTGTGCAGCTAAACTAACCCTACGATGCGTGACATATATGCAGAGTTTAGTATCGGTGGGTCGATGGAATGAACGACTGATCCTCTTGATTCATCACACACACACACACACACACATCCATCATGTGTCCGTGTGTATGGGTGTAAAGGCGTGGAACTGTAGATGAAAGGCAGCGTGCTAAATGAAACTACTCGTCTCTCTCTCTCTCTCTCTCTCTCTCTCTCTCTCTCTCTCTCTCTCTCTCTCTCTCTCTCTCTCTCTCTCTCTCTCTCTCATGAACACCGTTGCCAGCCAGACTTGTTATCAGGGCGGCGCCATATACATAATCATCTCTTATCTCAACCACTTAGGCCACTCAACCTCCTGGCCACTACACTCACAAGTTGAGGAGGTGAAATGAGCCTTTTTTTGTTTTTTCTGTGTCCGTGAGGGGTGTTCGTTGCAATGATGTTAACACTCAGGCTCGCATAACTCACTCTCAGCTGAATGAAATCGTCTGGTGTTAGATGAAGTATAATAATGAAACCTGACGTTCCTGATATTGTATATACTGTAATTACTGAAAACTATACCCTCTCCACATTAAGGTGGGCTTGAAAGATGAATTATGACAAGAGATTAATGCTAAATCATGGTGCTAGTCACGAAGAGAGCTATGCAGTATTATTTTATTGTGTAGCAAGAGACTAACACTGGAAAATGAAGTGCCACTAGTAAGTGATATAGAGAGGATGTGCTGTGAAGCCGTGGTAATATCTTAGTCTGCCATTTAGCTTTTAACAAGATATTAGAGCTAGAATATGGAGACAGTCACGGAAACTTTAACGGAATAATACTGAGCTGCAGTATTCCCTTATTCTGCCACTGAGCTGCGGGACTTCTGCTGCAAAAGGACAAAAATCTCTGCCAAGTGAAGGTGGACGAGTTACAGCGACGTAACCCACCTTTTACCCCTAACCCCTCAATGTGACGACATTTTTTTTTTTCTTACAACGCCAAACAGATTATTCGGCTTAGGAGAAACTTTCTAAATTCGATGGATAAGAGTTAGATATCAGTCCGCTAATAACCCAATCACTACGAACGAAGTCTCCTAAGCTGAGTAAAACATTCTGGTATAACCCACAAAAAAAAAGTCATTCTTCTTAAGTGACTAGCACCGTCAGCACCGTGACGTCCTTTTACTTAAATTAATACTGTACTAGCTCCAGGCGATTGTTTTCAGCCTGGGGCAGACCTGTTGTAATGAGGGGCATAATGGAACCACAGCTGACCTCCCTCGTTAGATGAAGAAAATCACCTGGTGGCAGCAAGAACAACAGAACAGACGCCAGTCCTCCCTCAGCCGCCACCATTTGACACCCATCCCTCATCCGTCAGTCTCACCCACAAGTCCCGCCAACATTTGATTAATTACTTCAAAAGGAACGGGCCAAGTGTATAATAACTATATTATTCCTCCTCTCAACCGGAATGAGAGAGAGAGAGAGCATCACTTCATGTCTCGCAAACTTCCATAATTTATACTAGCCACATCATTCACTCTACCATCATCGTCATCATCACTGTTGTCATCGTCATCACCATTATCATCGTTATAATCATCATCATCATCATCATAACCATCACCATCATCATCATCATCACCATTCTCTCCACTTTTCCAGTCTGTTTGCTTCATCCTCTGGCAAGCCTGAACCCTGCCTTCTATTTGCTATTTCTACTTAGGGTGAATCCAGTCCCAATTATTCATCATCTTCCTTTGCTATTATTTCTTCTTGGTTATCACTCAGTACTAATAAGGCATACGGTTCTGGTGGAGTCACTCCGGTCATTCCAAGAACTGCTTCTGTGCTGACATCCCATCATGGCAAACCGTTTTGCCACCTGGCATCTTCCCTTTTGCTGGAAGTTTCATCTCATTCAACCTGTTTCAAAGGATAATCACTCTGAACCCCGTGACTGTTACCCAGTTGCATTAACCTGTTATACTGTAATTCTTAAGTCTTTGAGTCTATCCTGACCAGGGGGATACTGAAGCACCTTTCTTTCACAACCTGTCTGACCTCCACTATCTCTCTGGGAAGTTCCACTGGAGATTTTCTTATATTCCTCTCAAGTTCCTGGTCGTTCTTTTTCTGGAATTTAGATGAAGCCTTTGCTATGGTGCCTGACATCTCAAAGGCCTTTGACATAATATGGCGCAAATCTTTAATTTCCTAATTTCCAATGATTTCTATATTTCATCCTTTATTTTAATCTCAAGTTTCCCCTTCGGTCGCTCGATAGTTGTGGTTTAGACGGCCAGTGCTCTGATAAAACTATTGACAGTGGTGTTCCTCTCACTTACACTTTTCTCCCTATTCATCAATGACCTTTTCAGCTGTATATCTACACCTAACCACTTATACAACGATCATCCCACCCTTCTCTCTCTCTCTCTCTCTCTCTCTCTCTCTCTCTCTCTCATTGATCAGAACACCAGGGGCGTAGCGAATGGAGGGGCGGAGGGGGCGGTCCCCCCCC
>JAGKTI010004339.1:0-14223 GCA_018397915.1 Birgus latro
TGTTTAGTGGAGAAGTATCTAGAGAAGGGAAAGAAAGTACATGCTGCCTTCATGGACTTGGAGAAAGATTATGACAGAATAGACAGGCAAGGTATGTGGAAAGTATTAAGAATATATGGAGGGGAGGGGAAATTGCTGAGTGCTGTGAAGAGTATGTACGAAAGAGCTAGGGCTACTGTGTGAGTGGATGGTGAGCTGAGTGAGTTCTTTGATCTGAATGTGGAACTGAAACAGGGTTGTGTGATGTCTCCATGGCTGTTTAATATATACATGGATGGGGTTGTAAAGGAGGTGCAAGGTAGGGCAGTGGATGTGGGAGTGGCTCTAATGAATAAGGGTGAGATGTGGAAGAATCCGGTGTTGTTGTTTGCTGATGATACAGTATTGTTGAGTGAAGATGAATGGGAGTTGCCAGGTTTTGAATGAATTTGGGACAGTGTGTAAGAAGAGAATCTGAAAGTAAATGTAAACAAGAATAAAGTTATGGTGTTTGAGAGGAATGAAGTCACAGAATGCAGTGAGGTTGGATGGTGAGGATATGGAGAATGTGAGTGCATTCAAGTACTTGGGTAGTGTGATGAGTAAGGATGGAAGTTTTGGGGATGAAACACTTGAAAGGGCACAGCAGGGAAGGAAGGTTGTTGGTTCACTAAAAGCGGTGATGAGAAATAAGGAGGTGAGTATGGAAGTCAAGAAGTCACTGCATGATAGTATTGTGATCCCTACCTTGGCGTATGGAAGAGAGGCATGGACCTTGCTAGAGGGTAACAAGTCAAGAGTGAGAGCAGTGGAAATGAGTTACTTGACAGGAGCATGTGGAGTGACATGGAGGGACAGGTTGACGAATGAAGAAGTGAAGGAACGTTGTGGGGTGGATGTGGATGTGGTTGAGATGATTAGGAGAAGTACACTGAGGTGGTTTGGACATGTGGAGAGAATGGAGAATGAAAGACTGACTAAGAGAGTGTATGCAGGTGAGGTGGAGGGAGGGAGAGAAAGGGGAAGACCGAGGATGAGGTGTAGGGATGGAGTTGAGAGGTATATGAGAGAAGGGGAAGTGAGCTGGGGGGAGGGTAGGCAAATGGTGGGTGACAGAGAGACTTGGAGGCGTTTTGTCTGCGGCCACTCTTTGCGGGATTTGGGCGTCGGGCTGTAGATAGATAGATAGATAGATAGATTATTATTATTATTATTATTATTATTATTATTATTATTATTATTATTATTATTATTATTCAGCGGATTTCAATATAAGCAAGTAAGTGACAGGGTGCGTAAGAATCCTATAATAAATTAATAAGACAGATTTACACTGATGTGATTAAATCTGACAGAATACACAGTCCATCCCCACTGTCCATTATGAAAAACTAATGGGTAAGCCATGGACGGCGGCACCGTTGGCACTCGACAACAAGCACATTCGGTGCCAGACAGGCCGCAGTCACCACCCAAACAATGTCATTTTGACACTTGGAAAGTGTTTGTTTATAAATTGAAAGTTATAAATTATTAACTGAGAGTTAAAGACTATCCTATACCGCAGAGCACTAACACAGGCTTATTTGTGGGGGTAATACTCGCTTTGGCATCTTCCTGAAGGGGTACAAAGACTCAAACATGTTTTTCAAACGGTATTTGATCATGCAGTCTGAGAATATGTGGGCACGATGATGATGATTTAGATTTGCCTTCCCACTGGGAGGACACGGGCAAAAACAAAAGCCCATCAGAGAAAAGCTGTACAAAGATTTAGGGTTACAGGTTAACGTGGGGGAGGGTAGGTAGCCACAACCCCCAAAATCACAGAGGCAGGTGCCTGAGCAATAGTCTCTGCAGCCAAACGATAGTCGTCATCCCTGAGAAGCTGCTCACCAAGGCCACGCCGAAGACAATATGTTGCGGGACAGTCAAGAATATAATGTAAGAGAGGTGTTGCACTAATGCCGCAGCAATGAGGGCACGGCTCCGGGTTTCCACCAGTCATCTGGTTATAGCATGGATATCCCAGACGCAACCGGCGAAGCTTGACAAGAAGGTGATTGGGTGTGCCGGTGGGTACATCAACAGGTGTATAGGTTGTAGCAATGGCATACCAGGTGGCAGAGCGAGAGCCTTCGTATACCTGGAATTGATGATCTTCCCAGGAAAGACGGTGGACAGCGTCAGTTACTTGTCGCAAATTGCGAGATAAGCTAGGTCGTAACGGAAAGGTGACGATAGGGAGAGTGCAGGCGAGGTGAGCAGCAGCATCAGCACGCTCGTTGCCCATAATTCCGACATGTCCAGGAATCCAGTGTAGATAAATTTCACCTCCCCGGCTAGCGATGGTAGTTGCAACAGCCAGGATGGAGGTAAGTAGGAACCTGTTGTCTGTGAAATTGAGCTGCTGCAGGCCATGTATAGAAGAGAGGGAGTCTGTATGTATAATGATGCGCCGATGGGGGAAGCGATCGGCATGGCGAAGAGCACCAAGGATAGCAACAAGCTCAGTTTGGTAGGCTGAAGCGCCAGAGGTGATATGCCAGGACTCAACCCACTCGTCACAAATAAAAGCAGCGCCTGCAGTCCCGTCAGCACCCACAGACCCATCTGTATAATAGACGGGAGCATCAGGAGTGTGGAAAGCCGCCATACAACGCAATCCATCCTGTTCAAGAAGAGCAGGGAGAGAGGCCCTTGGGTTTGCCACAGTAGGCTCAACACACCTAATCACAGGAGGAAGCCAGGGTGGTGCTGGAGCATAGGCAGGGTCAGGCAAATCAGGACCACCCCTGACGGCATCAGCGGCATCAAGTCTGCGAACTGCGTTGGCGGCAAGGAGAATCCAATCACCTCCAGGGCGTGGATTCGGGGGCTGATCAAGTGTTCGCCGGAGGAGAACAGAGACAGGAAGGTGGGGCCGGTGCCTGCATAGCTTAGCAGCGACAGCTGCTGTTTGTGCCCAAATGCGATGTTTCAGAGATGGGAAACCGCTCTCAGCCCGAAGATTAACAAGACGCGTCCATGGTGGTGCCCCAAGCATCACACGTAGGGCAGTATTTTGTACCACTTCCAGGGAACGATGAAGCGACTCTGAGATCCCAATGAGACATACAGCCCCATAATCCACAAGGGATCGGATGGCGTGGGTGTAAAAGGTACGCAGGACGCTGTACGAGGCACCCATATTGCGGCTAGAAAGGGCTTTGAGGGCAGAGATGCGAGTAACCGCCCGTTCCCGTACATACCTCACATGGCTGGCAAACTTAAGATGGCTGTCGAACCAGACGCCTAGGTACTGGTGACATCGTACAAAGGCAAGGCGTTGACCCCCAAGGAGGAGGGGACGGTCTGGGTGACGAAGACCGAAAGGTAGGCATTTGGTCTTGTTAAAGTTGATTTTTAGACCAAGTTCGCAACATTTGTCATGAAGGCGGGCGAGTGCAGTTGGTGTCTGGGTATAGCAGTTTCGCCCGGAGAAGACCAATGCTAAGTCATCTGCATAGGACAGTAGGGAAATCCCTTGACCATAGTCAACAGTGAGCAGTTCCTCCATCAACACATTAAATAAAAGAGGACTGAGAACACTTCCCTGGGGTGTGCCATTGACGTGTGGATAAGGGGGGGATATTTTGCCCTGGAATCGCACACAAGCAGCTCGGTCGAGAAAGAAGTCCCTCACCCATGAGAGGAGGCGACCACCCATGCCCTTGGCTGTGAGGGCTGCCAGTACTGCATCCGGGTTGGCAAGTTCAAACGCCTTCTCGAGATCGAGGAAGACAGCCATGCCATGACCACTCCTCAGTTCGCCAAGAAAGGAGGCCAAACAGTGCTGAGCACTCCTGCCAGGGAGGTAAGCGAAGAGCCGTGGATGGAGCGGTCCCAACCTCCAGGCAAGACGAGAGAGGATTAGCCTCTTAGCAGTCTTGGCAATACAGCTGAGGAGAGATATCAGCCTCATGGAGTCCGGGTTGCGTGGCTTAGGGATGGGGTGAATAATGGCTGTCTTCCACGATCCCGGGAGACGCCCTTCAAGCCACGAGTGATTAAACAGCTCCAGGATACGAGCCTTCCCTCCTTGGCTGGTGCGAGCCAAGAGGGAGTAGACAAGGCCATCAGGGCCTGGAGCCGTATCCTTTCTGCCGTTTAACACTCGATCCAGCTCCCCAACAGTGAATAGGTGGTCTGCAATGTCAGGTCGAGAGCAAGCAGCCTCAACCAAGGCCCTACGGGGGCCTGCAAGACGAGCTTGCAGATCACCGATAGACTGTGGGAGGCTAGCAGGGGCAGTACGGGCAGCAAAATGAGCAGCAAGACGAAGTGCCTCGCCAGCAGGGTCAGGATGTGAAGGTGTTCTTGCCGGTCGGGGGGAGTAAACGGACTTAAACCGCGCCCACATCTCACCAAGTGTGGAGTGGGAATCTAGTGACCTGCACCACCTCATCCAAGCCTCGTCCCGAATGCGGCGCTTTTCCTGCGAGACGTGTCGCTCCACTGCAGCCAAGTATTTCCTGGTCAGAGAAGAAGGCCGCCGACGGTAGGGTAGGTCTTGCGGGCCGAGTTCAGCCGATGGTTAAGCTCTTGGACCCGCTTGTTGTAGAACCAGTGGTCCTTGACGAAAACCGTGGGGCGCTTAGTGAGGGGAATACTGGCTGCAGCGGCGTGACGTAAGGCATGGGCAACCTGCTCAGCATGGTCCTCAAGGGAATGCGGGGGAACAACAGTTTCCATGGCGACCTCCACAGCCCGCGCATACTCTGGCCAGGGTGCACGCCATAAGTCCCAGCGGGGAGGAGGCGGCGGGGGAGGTGAAAGAGGAGCCGCCTGCAATTCCATCACCACAGCGAAGTGATCACTGGTGAGGAATGAGTGCAGGGACCACGTCGACACACTAGCAAGAGATGCAGAGGCAATGGAAAGGTCGAGCCTGCCGCCTTTGACATGCGTGGGCTCAGACAAGTTGTTTAGTAAGGAGATCCCTGCAGTTTCCTCGAGGGCCATGGCAACATGTCGTCCTGCCTCATTCGCTGGAAGGGGCGAGGAGAGGATGGGGTGGTGAGCATTAAAGTCTCCCCCAATGACTGTGGGTACAGCAGCAGCGTGATTTAGAAGCTCCCCAACGTCTAGGGTCCCACCGTGACTTTTATAGATATTATATATAGTTAAGGAAGTCGTGGCAAGCTGCAGGGTTACAGCTTGAACTTCAACACCCTCTCCGCAGTGAATAGGGGGGTTGCATTCTGTGCAGGGGATGTAGTCCTTCACAAGGATGGCACAACCCCGTGTAGTGCCCCGGACCCTAGGTAGAAAGAATCCGTTGTAGCCTCGGAGTCTAAAAGGGGAGCCGTGAGGAAGGAGCGTCTCCTGCAAAAGGAATACATGGATATTCTCCGTGTCAGCCACTTCCTGGAGGTGAGGGAGCTTACTCCACGCCCCTAAACAGTTCCACTGCAATACACGGAGGTAGGCAGGAGTGTTAGAGTGGGGAAAGGTGAGCAGTCCCATGCAGGAGACCTGGAGCATCGCACTCTGCCTCCACCATTGCCGAAGCTATGGGGAGCCGTGGTGAGGTGGGAACTGGGCCTTGAGGTTGTGCAGGCTGGCACCGGGGGGGCAGGAGCTCTGCATTTTTCCTCTGTCACTGCTGAGGCTGGGGCAAGTGCCGGTGGAGGTGTGACCAGGCCTGGAGAGAAAACTGTCTGCCGCTGACGATGAGTAGCCCTTCGCTCTGCCTCTACCACTGCTGAGGTTGGGGCTGGCCCTGGGGAGGAGGTGACCTGGGCTCGGCGGCGACGCTGAGGAAGTGGAGCAGAAGGCACCTTGGCCCTGGCTGGCTCCTTGGCCCTGGCTGGCACCTTGACCCTTACTACCTTGACTGGAGATACGGGATGAGGAGCAGAGGGAGAGGGGGGAGGCCGCTTTTTCGCTTCCACCATCTCTGTTAGAGTCTTGTCTACCGTATCCAGAAGAGGCGTTGAGTTGATTTGTTTGCCATGGAGCTCCCCCAGTAGCTGAGCCAAGCACAGGGCTATCTCCCTTCCAAAAGCCCGCAGTTCGTTCTCGGTGAAGAGAACCTGAGGAGAGCCTGCTGTGGAGGGCGAAGGTGAAGCAGGTATGTTGGTCGGTGGCGGGGTCACGGCTGGTGTAGGATGATGGACCTCCACTGTTACTGACTGATGAGTGAGGGCCGATGGGAGAGGCGGAAAAGCACTCTCGTCTAAAGCCGGAGGGGGAGGAGCTGCTGCACTGCGCTGCTGACCCCAGACAAAGGTCCCTGGTGGTGCAGGCATAGTGCTGGTTGCTTGCTCCTGCTGAACCCAAGCCACCTGTCGTTCTCGACCCCGCAGGACGTGTGCGGCTCTCATTGGGCAGCTTGGGTGCCAAGCATGGTGCGGGCCGGCGCAGTTGGGACAACGGGATGTGATTACTTCCTTGGCCTTGAACTTGGTCAGGCAGTGGTCTGTCTCGTGTGGTCCGCTGCACATTCCGCAAACTACAGGCCTGCAGCATGTGGCTCGGTGGTGTCCATACCGCTGACACCGGTAGCAGCGGAGTGGTTCGGGAGTGTAGGGACGGAGGAAGTAGGTGCCCCAGTTCCCTAGGTCGATGGAAGGCAGCAGAGGACCCCGGAGGGTGACAAGGACCTGGCGTGTCTCCTCCCTGGTGCGCTGCCTCTGGCAACGGGTAGCCTCTTCTACCTGAGGGTGGCGCAAAAGAAGGTCGACTGGCATCCTCAGGGGATACCCCATGACGATTGCCCTGGTCGACCGTAGCCCTGGACTGAGCTCGACAAGTTTGATGGGGGAGGCCTCGTCCACTGCCGCCGTTCGTAGGAGATCGTACGATGCTTCGTCCTTGGGTACTAACACCGAGCTCCCATCTTTCCCAATGACATTGGAAGTCCTGAGTCCTGGGAGGTGATGTTCGAGGGCTGCTACAGCATCGTAACTGGTCACGTGGCCTTCCTGCAGAGGCACGCGAAAGGCTGGAAATTGTGAGCGGGTTGGAGGGGGCACAGCCACTGTCACTGAGGGCCGAGCAGCCAGAGGAGTCCTGTGAGGAGTCCCTGAGCGTCGTGCCGGGGTGGGACCGTTTCCCTGTCTGCGATCCCGGGACCTCTTAGTGGTAACTGGCGAGAAGCCCTCAGCATCAACACGGTCAGGAGCAGCAGCGGAAGCGGCTACAGGAGTGTCAGGGGCATCGCTTTCCACAGCCATCCGTTCGTGGATGCGAGCAGCCTTGGTAGGCCGTGGTGTGGTAGAAGGCTCGCAAACGTCAGGCTGAGACCGAATGGCGGAAGCACCAGCTGAGGAAATCGGCAGAGAGGGGCGTGCATCCTCGGTAACTGAGGAGTGAGAGCTAGAGGTGGAAGAGCGACGCTCCCTCTTACTCCCCATAGTGCAGGCAGGCCTAGAAGAACCTTGCCTCTGAGGCACAGGTTGCGGGATGTTGAAGGGCCTCGAAGGAGGCACATCCTGAGGAGACTCCATCACAGAAAAACTCCCCGACAACTAGCAGACTACACACACACACTCACAGACAAACACCAGCAAAAAAAAAAAAAAAAAACGGCCAGTTCCCTACAGTAACGGGCGCCTAAACTCCCCACCCTCTAAAGGGCGACGCAGGAGACCCGTTACTGCCCCGTGAGGGACTTCCCTAGTCTAACAGAGCCGCCCTCACTGCCTCCTTTAACCAGGCCCTAATGGCCCCCCCTCATGGAAGTGCCCTAACGGCACCCCTTCAGGGTTCGGCGTCGTACTACAGTGAGGGACACTAACGGCGGGCCGGAAAAACACACACACACACACACACACACAGAGCAAGACAGCAGTCTGCTCTTCTGAGACAGAGTCCCTGAAAAAATAGGAAAACTGAGAAAAATTCTCCTCAGTAACTGAGACTAAGTCCCACAACTGCCCAAAACGGACTAAACTTCCAAAAAATCTGCCTCTATAACTGAGACTAAGTCCAGTGTGAGAGAGAGACGGGCCAGAGGTCTGCACAACGCACTGGCTGGACATGGAGTGATCATGTGGGCACGTTTGAAGGTATGGCCAACATGTTTCAAGATAAAACGAGTCTGATATTTCAGCGTCAAACGTGCTTAGTAGAGAGAGAGAGAAAAATATGTGTGTGTGTGTGTGTGTGTGTGTGTGTGTGATCAGACAGACATGCACAGTCGCAGAGCAACCATCATGACGAGTACAAGTGACCATCAAGCATTATGGAGAGAAATCATTGAGCTGTACAGGTGCTTTCCTCCACTTTGGCAAGTCAAAAGTGATGAATATGAGTAATCTTTAAAAAAAGAGTGTTAAGAGAAACTAGTTGAAAAAATGAAAGAATTTATCCCCGCAGCGCCCAAGGTCATTCACCAAGATTAATTGTTTCCGCACAAGTTATAGGCGGGAATTTAAAAATTTAAAAACTGCTTCAAAATTCTTGCCCAGTGCTAGAAACCGAAGTGTACTTGACAGACTTTGACTTTCTGGTATGGTTTCTCTGTTCAAGTAGACTGTTACTTTCTCCAGCACTTCTGCAAATTCCATTAATCATTTTTTTTTTTCAAATCTTCTGGTGATGAAACTTCCATTTCTTGCAAAAGAGTTTCATGAGAGACTGCACCACATTCTTAGCCAGTCTTTCATCCATTGTTTTATTTGTCATTTTTCGTAGTACCGTCTGTTTCCGATGCAAGTATAACAGCAACACAAGCAGCCTTCTTACTCGTGCTGGCAGTATAACACCCAGCTTGAGTACAGTGCGTCCTTGGCACCAAGTGAAGTTCGATCTGTCTTGCTGTGATATGTGGCGATGTATGATGCGTGATCAATCATTGTGACAAACATGTTTAATAGTGGTATATATTGCGATAGATATATAGATTGATGGATAGACTGATAGATAGATACGGACGGACGTGTACGTTCTGTACATACGTCCGTCCGTAAGTACTTATGGTACGTAAAAACACATGCACATGTTAGTACGTACCTAAGGAAATACTCTCCTCATCGCAGATAACTCACCGTCGTTTGGACGGGGGTCATGTAGTCGGTATTTTGTACTCCTATAAGGGTGGTCTGGAGGTCCCTTAGCGAAACTGAGACTACACCGCAAAAATAGCAGTGGACATACTTCCAGCATGGCAGTGCAGTGCTGAAAGGGAGAGACGCGGCAGTAGCTGCTATCACACGGGGACCCATGGATGTCCAATTTTGCCATGGACAGCCAAATTCTGCTGCGCCAGTGTCATGGACAGTCCAGCGCGTTTCGCCACCAGTCCAATTCGTGGACATCCATGCCCACCGTCCCTGTTCAAAACTCAGTTTCCTTCTCTGTAGAATTTATCCCTGGTTATGACTGAAAGCGGCGTTAGGGAGGCGCCAGAGCTTATGACCTTTCAGATCCTATCAAACGGGCAATCCATTTGTGGAAGAGAAGGCTGGCAGCACAGAATGACAGTCCCAAAACAGAGATGTCTGTCACACAATCTTCCACGTACAGTACCTTGCCACCTTCTTCCTCTCCTTTATCGAGCTCAGTCCAGTTTTCCCCAGCTGGCCACAGACAGGGTCAAAACGACCTTTCACCCCAGACAACGCATGCTGGGCAGCCACAGCCAGGATAAGAATGAGATCACGAGTTCACAACAAACGATGTATATTTACCACCAACACAACTACCTGAACTATCATTAACATGGACCGGGTGATTTTTCTCTGAACTGCTAATGCAGTCGTCTTCCATTACGAAGAGGAAGAAGCTGCTGCCGATAATGCATCCACGTGTGGGTCTAACGGTCCCATTTATGTATGTTCACAATAAAATACATATTCATTTTACTCATATTAATCTATGCAGATTTGCTAATTACATGACCATACTTTAGTGTAGCAACCTCATCTGCTGACTCGACTATTGCAGGTTCTGCTAAGGTCGCTTCTTGTCACACTCGGAGGCAGGGCAGACTAGCTCAAACTCTAAGGACAGGCTGTGACGCTACCCCGTCCTGGCTGAGCCCTATATTCCTTATGATTTGTTCACAGTTATAGAATATAAATTTCAAACAGCTCATCTTCGTTTCCAACAACCGTCATGACGGACTGAACCAGCAGAACTTACACTGAACCTTACACCCACCAATGCATGGGCATCTCTTGTTATATATTTAAAAAAAAAAATCATCATCCAATTGCATTCCATTATCTCTATTATTACAATATTTCATTAGCCAGTGAAAAATTCTTAAAAAAATATGACAATTTAATACAGCAGATGACGCACGCTAGACAGCCAGACAAAATAAACTCTAATAGAAGAAAGAGAATACAGAGTTTTGGGGCAACAGTGGTGAGCTTGGATGATAACGAATGAGGCTGGTGGCAGAATAAGTGAGCTGGCCACAACACTCCCTTGGCAGCAGAATTGGGACTTTCAGAGTGTTATCTGCTTCCTAGCCGGCGAACCTAACTCAGTCCCTAGCCCGAAGAAGTAACGTAACTATGGTGACTATAAATATGTTTGGATAAATGAGATTTAGCAAAACCATAACAGACCATTCAAGTCACAAAAATACTCGTTGATAAAAATATCACACACATGAATGAACACTTTTGACTGGGATTTTTGCATACACGTAAATAATTAGTCTTCCATCCAGCAATCCCCTTAATCACAATCATTTTGTTATATTACAGTGAGCTCTGTGGGGTTGCCTTTCATGTTTACATTCGCATCGCATTTCCAAGTAGGATTAGTGTTTTATTCAAGCTTCTCACTGTTTCAGTTGTCTGAAATTTAATATTTAACAAATATCGCCACTTGACATGTTTCCATACTTCATGGGCAACCATCCCCAGTTACGATAAAGCATAGTTCACTTTTCACTAGCCTTCGGTGCAGGCAAATGTGCATCATGGTTCATGTGGTAGAAGGCTGTTGGGGACAGTGATCAAGGTCTTGAGGTCCAATATTTGTCGATTCACTGTGCAGCTGCCCATTTTGCCACCCATTAGGTAGGGTCCGGTGAGAGCTGACCTTTTGGCAACATGGTCTTTCTTTCATCTGAATAACAGCTGTAATAACTGAAATGAAACTTAGCAAATTAATCACGCGCTTCACATGTGTACATGTTACCACTGAGCCAAACAGAGGATCCCCGTTTTGGCTATGGGAAACACGGACATTTATAGACCCCATTACACTCCTCTTTTCCCCCCTTGGTGATTAATTTGGTGAGTTTCGAACACACATGGTAGCATAGCATCGGAGGCCACCACTGGGTATGCTGCGGACAATGCTGAAAAGCACGTCCCCCGCATGTAAGGACAAGGACACTGTCAGCTAACCAAAGAACAACATCAAATTGCCAACCAAGCCTCGCATCCCACAGCTGCCACCCAACGTAATAACTGAAATGAAACTTAACAAATTAATCACCAGTCTGGGCGGGACTCGATCCCCGGCCCATGCACTCCACATACCCGCACGTTGCCACGAAGCCAAACAGAGGATCCCTGCTTTGACTACGGGCAATGCGGGCATTTATAGACCTGATTACACAGCTTCTGGCTGTTAGTCAGAATAAATATTTTGTATGTGATCAAGGTAGCCAAGGTATAAAGATGTATAGTATGTGTTCATCTGGAGAAATAGTGAAGAGCTTCATGAGTTATAACAAAGCTCCATACCATTTTTCATTTAACCCTATGAACCTAACCGTTTAAATTCTTTCCACCAGATGACTAGTTATCAGGTGAAAGAGTGGACTGTTGATCGATCCCGGCTAGATCAAAGAACAGCTGGGGAATTAGAATTTCTGTAAAACTACCAAAATTCCATAATACTCACCGACGTCATTAAAACAACCCCGTTAATACCATCACACAGATGTAAAATGAGGTAGCTCCATGATCCACTGTGGACTATGCGGTGTTTGTGTCCATGCAGTTGTGTGACGTCTGCTGGGCATGGGAAATTGCTTGGCCTCTCTTGTGTTTGCCCATAGTCAGAGACGCATATAAAATCTCTGCACGCTTGTTTGCTCCGTTTATTTAGATAATAACTAAGTACGCAAACGAATATAGTTCCTCATTAATTGACCTCTTGTATCTGTTCCTAATTTAGGCACAATGAAAGTATGAACACCCAGACAATTTCTAGACAGCTGAATCAAAACAGTTCCTAAATTTTCCTTGCTTTATCGAGATTTACTTATTTAGCATGAAGCATATTTCCACCCATGACCAATAAAATTTATTCATATCCTATGAGCAAGCTCTGCTTCAGAACTGTTGTACTTAAAAAAAAAAAAAAAGTGAGGGGGGAGAGAACACAAGACAAAAGTTTGGAAAACTATCAAAAGTGGCAATTTGCTATTGCCTAGAATTCAAGTGACCCTAAAGTATCTGTGGATATTCGAAAATGTATGTACACTCGTACCAAAGGGAATGCAATGATATACTAGGTGAAGAATATCCATTTATCGTTCGCTTGCCCCTTCACACCGTCATGACAAGTGTTGCTGTAACGATATGAGAATTTCTAAGACTAATTCGTGGTTCACACCTATCTATGAACATGCTGAACTTAGGTGTTTGTTGTGCTTCACATTTTCTTTACAGTAATTCCCAGCTGTGTGATGCCTCGATGCCTCCACTGGTGATCTGAGGACTGGATAAGTGAGATTTGTATTAGGATTGTACTTTTTTTTCTGTCACTCACAACTGTATGACAAATGTTCCAAGTCACACAAGGAAAGGAGAAATGCGGAATGCAGTGTCGATTATAACTTTCTGGGGACCCTAAGCGAGATTATAATTGGGGCCCCTAATTAATCGTCTATAGTAATAACACTTAGACATAATACAGATAGGTACGAAAGGAATATTAAAATCCTGCTTGAACATGCCCCCCTCCCAAATAGCAGACCAGCCAGTGATTCCCAAACTGTGTGCAATGGCACTCATGTGTGCCGCTGTTATATCCTTTGTGTGCCGTAAAAAATTTGCTGAGAATGTAAATCCGTGCAATAAAACTGTTTTAAATTGTCATTTCTCCTTATCTTGGGTGACTGATTATAATTATGAATGACTTGTTCTCATTAATGTAAGCAACTTCGTATAGGACTGCTGGTGGACCATATTCACAAAAAAAATAAACACTAGACGCCTGCCATCAAATAGTTTAATATAATATCACTGTGTTACGTTTTAAACATTCCTCGCATAGACTGGTGAGACATAAAGGCTACCCTGGTACTGCTGTGATGAGTCAAGTTCGCGTCTGTCACCACAGCTCGAGCTGTGTTGCTCCCAGCTCAGTAGTGTCATTTTTACACTGTTGTAAACATTAATCATTATATTGTTATTTAACACTCAGAAGTCAGATGGTTATAAAGAGGAAAGGCTTTGTCTCGAGTACATGAACTGAAGGAGGAAATGCTCACCTTCCTTACACTTGAAGAATTTTGTGACTAACTGATGAAACCTGGTATGCCAAGCTCTGTTATTTAGTAGATATTTTTGAACACCTGAAAAAGGACAGTATTGGCTTGCGAAGGAGACATTAAATTTTATTATCTTCTGTGGACAAAATGAAGGTTTTGGCAGGAGGAAAAAAAAAAAAAAAAGGCTATGGAATGTTAAAGTGAAAGAAGGCAACTACGCTATGTTTCCAAAAACTGATGATACAAATAACAGACATTACTCCACTAATATGTGAGCACCCTGGAAGCCTAGATAAAAGCGTTCAGCACCATTTCCCAAATATATGTGCTGAAAATTACAACTGGCTGAGAAATCCATTCATTCATGATCCACCAAACAATCGGCAGCAGCTTAGTGAGGAAGAGGAGCTAACGGGAATCCATTGTGACCGCACACTAAAACTCCAGTATATACCGTAGAAGTGTTATTTTTGGATTCACATTGAAGACGAACTCCCGCACATAGCGAAAAAAAAAAAAATCTTCTTCAGTTTCCTATCATTTATTTGTATGACCTGGGGCTCTCATCGCTGACTGGAATACAGAGTAATAAATGGTCACGACTGCTAAGCGTCGAAGAAGAAAATGAGAGTGAGCTTGTTCAGTATTCCTCCTAACATACAGCGGATATGCAAATCCAGTAAAGCTCTTGTGTCTCACTCATCAAGGTACGCTTATGTTAAAGTAATTTTATTATTTCCAATATATATATATATATATATATATATATATATATATATATATATATA